>PVJC01001893.1:0-86264 GCA_004026665.1 Murina feae
CCCTGCTTTCTGGTGGCTGGAGGAAGATGGGCAGTAGGCAAGCTTGGGAGGCAGGCCGCACCCAGCCCTGGCCACAGCTCAAAAAAGAGAACAACATGCAGGGGAGGGCAAGAGTCTGAGAGATCATCATAGAGGGGGTGCCTGCTCCAAGCCTCCACAGTGTGCCTGGGGGCAGGCCCCCAGCAGGTAGACACACACAAGAGGACTGCTCTGAGCCTCTGATGTGGCTGGGGGCAGGTCCCCAGTGGCCACACACACACACACACACAGAAGGCGCCTGGCAGACTGGGGCCATCATAGGACATCCACTGAGGGGTCCCAGACTGTGACAGGGCACAGGCCAGGCTGAGGGACTCCCTCCATCCCGAGTGCACAAATTTTTGTGCACCGGGCCCCTAGTATGAGATATTTAGAGTGGACAAATTTATAGATACAGAAAGTAGAATGGTGGTTGGCAGGGGCTGGCGTGGGGTGGGGGGGAGTGTTGGGGAATTATTGTTTAATGGATATAGAGTTTTTCAAGATGAAAAGAGTTCTGGAGATTGTACAATCATGTGAATGTACTTAACTCTAGTGAACTGTGCATTTAAAGATGCTTAAGATGGTAAGTTTTTTA
Source organism: Murina feae (assembly GCA_004026665.1). Classification (NCBI taxonomy): domain Eukaryota; kingdom Metazoa; phylum Chordata; class Mammalia; order Chiroptera; family Vespertilionidae; genus Murina; species Murina feae. Next base: position 617 of record PVJC01001893.1, read on the forward strand.
AAAATATATATTTTATTGATTTTCTACAGAGAGGAAGGGAGAGAGATGGAGAGTTAGAAACATTGATGAGAGAGAAACATTGATCAGCTGCCTCCTGCACACCTCCTACTGGGGATGTGCCTGCAATGAAGGTACATGCCCTTGACCAGAATTGAACCTGGGACCTTTCAGTCCGCAGGCCGACGCTCTAGCCACTGAGCCAAACCGCTTAGGGCAAGATGGTAAGTTTTATGTTATATATATTTTACCACAATTTAAGAAAATGAAAGTAATTCGTTACAGACCTACGGCGCTTTATTGTGTTTTTGCTTTATTGCTTCACAGGTGTTTTGCTTTTTATAAATTGGAGGTAGGACCCTCCACCATCAAAAAGATTGCAACTGGCTTTATTGTGGTGGTTTGGAATCCAAACCACAAGATCTCCAAGGTATGCCTGTATTTCTGGGTAAAAAAAATAGATAAGCAGCAAATGTATTTTTTTTTTGGGGGGGGGTAGATAAATGCAAACGAATTCTGTCTGAGAGAAAAGATAAGCCCCCAAAGTTTAGTTTTATGGCATTGAAAGACATCAACTGCTTTTTCCTATTTAAAAACCAGAGGCCAGGTGCATGAATTCGTCAGGGGGAGGGGAAGGGAAAGAGGCCACAGGAGGTTGGTTGTGGGAGCATACAGACCACCAGGAGGAAGCTCCTGCATTGAGCATCTGCACTCTGGTGGTCAGTGCACATCATAGCGACTGGTCGACTGGTCATAACAGTCACTTAGACTTATCTACTCTAATAAAAGAGTAATATTGAAATTGACCATTTCTCTGAGATGCCTAAGCCATGCCCACCAGCCAAGCCATGCCCACCAGCCAATCAGAGCAGCTGTATGCAAATTAACCCAGCCAAGATGGAGGCCAACCACCAAGGAACTAGATCAAACAGGAGGCTTCGGTTGCACCAGGAGTAAACCGTCTGCCTAGGCAGGCTGGGCCTCTCTCTGCTCAAGGCAACATAGTTGCAATTATAGAAGCCACAGAGCTGAAGCAAACAGGTGGCTTCCATTGCACCAGCAATGGAGGAAACTGCCTAGGCCAGCTGGGGTTCTACTAAGGCAACATTCTTTCAATTACAGAAGCCATGGAGCTGAAGCAAACAGGAGGCTTCGTTACCTGCCTAGGCCTCGGCTTAAAGCAACAGTGTTTCAATTATAGAAGATAAACCCAGAAACCTGATTCCAGCCAGCCTCGCTGGGACGTTGGGTCAATGGGAGCTGTGGGCAGACTGAAAACGGCACTCAGCCCTGCACCCAGGCTGGCCACACCCCAATGGGGTGAGGGTCCACACTGGGGGGCTTGGCCAGCCTGCAAACAGCCATCAGCCCCTCACCCAGGCTGGCCAGGCACGCCAGCAGGTGGACAACCCCTGAGGGGTCCCAGACTGCGAGAGGGCACAGGCCGGGCTGAGGGACCTCCTGAGTGCACAAATTTTTGTGCACTGGGCCCCTACTATATATATAGATACCTTGTAATCCTTTCCTAGCATTCTGTTTCCCACTGACCAATGACTATGTATCAAATTTTCATATTCTCCTTTGAACCAGTTTTATCGTCCTGCTGTTTTCTAAATAATAAATAAACAAATATTAGACATGTGTTCAGTATTTGTACAAACATGTGTTCACTATTTGTATGGGGGGAGGGAGTGGACAAAGGGAATGGAGGTGCGAGGGAGCAAGGGCTTGAACAAAGCTTTGGATGCAAGAGCAATCCGTTGGACTCAAAACTGGATTTATTCATTACTGTCCGTTTTATTACCACAAAACTTGTTTGCTCTCCAAGATTTCCCAAGGACAATTATAAATGAGATTTCCTATCTCTAGACCATATGCTCTTTGAAAGCAAGAACTCCATAATTAAGCCCTTGTCACCTATGTTGGTTGAATCCACGAATAGGTGAATGAATAAATGAATGAACGAATGAGTGAATGAATTTATAAGTGCATCCAAATCCCTGGATGAAATGGTCGCCCTTGGGAGCGCAGCTTTTAAGACCAGGACGGTGGTGAGCCAACTCCGAAGGCCAAGGAGACGCTCTAGGAAAGCACCGCGCTCGTTGCCATGGTGCCGCTCTAGCCGCGAGGACGCGACTCTATGGCAGCGGGAGGGCGGGGCCGTGGGCGTCTCCGGCCTTTTTGTCCGACGCGACCCGAGCGCGCTCTGCGCCTGCGTACGCGGCGGCGGTAGGTAGCGCGCGGCTGGGAGAAGCGGACTAGGCGACGCGGCCCCGGACCCACGCACCCGCGGACCCGCGGACCCGCGGACGCGCAGGCTGAGCGGCCCCCAAGGCTGTCAGCAGCCCGGCGGCCCGAGATGTTGTCCGGGAAGAAGGCGGCGGCGGCGGCGGCCGCGGCCGGCTCGGAGGCGGGCGCTGGGGTAGCAGCGGGCTCGGAGAATGGCTCCGAGGTGGCCGCGCCGCCCGCGGGCCCGTCGGGCCCCGTGGAGGCCGGGCCGGGGGTGGCCGGAGAGCGCACTCCCCGCAAGAAGGAGCCTCCGCGGGCCTCGCCCCCCGGGGGCCTCGCCGAGCCGCCGGGGTCCGCCGGGCCTCAGGCCGGGCCTCCCGTCGTGCCTGGTTCAGCCACCCCCATGGAAACGGGGATCTCCGAGACTCCGGAGGGACGACGGACCAGCCGGCGCAAGCGGGCGAAGGTGAGGCCCGCCCCGCTCGTCCCCCCCGTCCCCTTCCCACCACACGGCCCAGCGCCCAGCTTCCCCGAGCTCGGCCCGCCCCCAGCACTCCCCCCCTCCCCCCGCCCGGCCTTTGTGTCCCGCGCCCACCCCGCCCTCCGGGTCCGTCCTTCCCCGGGGGCCCGCCTCCCCAGCCGCGGGGTGAGGGCGGGCGGGTCTCTCTGCGCGTGCTGCCTGCTGTCTTTGTGCGGCGACCCGGCCCTCCTGGGAAATGGACTGACGGGAGGGCTCGTTCACTCGTCACGACCGTGCACCTTTCCATGTTTTATTTTCCTGAGCGGAAAACATGGCTCCCCGACGCGGAGCCGGGGTTGGCGTGGCTGGAGGCTCCCAGCGCCCGCTTGCCCCCAGGTGTGCTTCCGTGGAAGCCGCGCGGCCGTGGGGACGGCGTTTCCGCCGGGAGCACGGGGGCTGCGGAGGGATGGATGCTAAGGAAAGGCCGTGGCCAGGGACACCGGAAAGAAAGGGACATCTTTCTCGAGCCCTTGATGTGTGATCGTTTTCCTCTTGTTCTTGTTATTCTCTCAGTGGTCTTTTGGCGCAGTTTTGTTGTTGTTGTTGTTGTTGTTTTTTGGTTTTTTTGTTTTTTTGCAGTTGAAGCTGATTAAGAGGGCTAATAGCAATTAGTCTAGGTTTTCAAAAGTATGGGGAGGAAAAGGTTTGCCACAGACCAGTCTATGCAGACAATAGCAGCCTCGCGTCTCCGGGTGCCAGAAGCCGTGTTCAGAGCCTCCTCGACGTTTTCTTTTTTTGCTGAACACCAAGGGGCAGGTATGGCCAGCTTCATTTTAGGAATGAGTAAACTGAGGCAACACAGTTTAAGCAACTGGCCCACAGCTAAGTCAGTGGTGGAACTGGAATGTGAAGCCCTACCACTTTGGTATGTGGTGATAAGGTGTCATCAGCCTCTGAAACAAAAGACCACATGGGGATACCTACAGTGTACAGGGCACTGGGGCAGTACTAGAGCACAGGCTGTATTTATTTGTTTGTTTTTAATTTTTATTGACTTTATCGGGATGACATTGGTTAATTATATAGGTTTCAGGTGGACACATCCGTAATACATCATCTGAATATTGTGTTGTGTGTTCACCACTCCAGGGGCACAGACTTTAGACTTGGGCATTTATTGGAGGTTTCATGGTTCAGTTGAAAATAGAAAGATATGTATATGTAATTTTTAAGTAAATACTTAAAATCATACAGTTCATATAATTTGTGCATACAAGTTTCCCGTCTCTGGGACTCTTAAGTGGGTATACTAAGTCAGTGTGTAGGAGGCACTTCTGTGTGTGAGTGTCTTACAGAACATTGTCTCTCAGTTCTGGAGTCTGGAAATGTGAAATTAAGGCATCTGGAAGGTTGGTTTTTTATCTTAGGGCTGTGAGGCTCTCCGGTCAGCCTCAGCATGAGGAGCCTCCTACGACGAGCTATCAGATTCCTCTGCCCACGTCACAGCTCTCTCTCCAGGAATACCTTGTGCTAAGTAAAAGGAGGAAAATATTTTCGGAGGCTTTTACCAAAGCATGTGTTAGAAAAGTACAGTGGGCCCGGCCCGGCTGGTGTGCCTCAGTGGTTGAGTGTCCACTTAATGAACCAGGAGGTCACAATTCCATCCCCAGGCAGGGGGTGTGTGTAGGAGGCAACCGATCCAAGATTTTTTCTCACCATTGATGTTTCTATCTCTTTCCTTCTCCCTTCCTGTCTGAAATCAATAAAAATATATTTTAACGAAAAATGGAAAAGAGCACAGAGGTTATTGGCTCTCAACTCTCTGAAATGAAATAGAGACGGAAGCCTAATAGAGTTTTAATTTTACTGTTTCAGTGGAAAGTGCGGCCAGAAACCCATGTGATAAAAAGTGTTTTTGTTTTTTTTTTCTTTTAGAATTAGATAAGATGTTTTTAAAAATGTGTTTCTTTTGGTTTTTGCTTGGGTTTTGTTTGTTTTTTTGTGTCTGTGTGTTTTGTTTTTTTGAGAAAATTCACATACCATAAAATTTACCATTTTTAAGTGTGCAGCTCATAGGTTTTTTAGCATAATCAAAGTTGTGCAACCAGCATCACAGTTAATTTTAGGACATTTTGATCACCCCCAAAAGACACATGTACCATTAGCAGTCAATCCCCATTTCCCCTTTCCCCAGCTCCTGATAACCACTAATGTACTTTCTCTCTCTGTTGACTTGTCTATTCTGGATATGTCATATAAAGGAAATCATATAATGTGTCCTTTTGTGTCTGGTTTTAGCATGTTTTCAAGGTTTATCTATGTTGTATTAGTACTTCCATTCAGTACTTGATAACTCTGTGGCCGAATAATAGCCCACATATTTTTTTTTTACTTATCTTTTGATGGACGCTTGGATTGTTTCCACTTTTTTGGCTATTAAGGATAATTCTGTTACATTAGTGTCTCAGTGCACGGATTCATGCATATTGCAAGGAAATTAATTCGAAGAAATATTTTAATACTGCTATTCACGTCTTGCTAATGGAAAGAAAATTGGATTCTACCGAGTCTCCTATCTACCTACTCCAGGACTTCTGTGAGGATCAAATGAGATGAGGCACAGGAAAATGCCTCACAGACATTTGGTTAAACTGTAAAATGTTTGCACCTGGCTATAAAGCAAGTTGGGTTCCCAGGCTGAAGAAACTAGGGAGAGGAAGCCGGGCGTTACTACTTGACAACATTACCCAGCACCCACAGCAACGTATCTCCAGGCTGGACTGGGCTGGGGCCACATTTTGCACCGTGGGGTCTTGGCAGCGCTGGCTGCGATTTTGAGGGGAGGGGGGTCGCTCCGGGATGGTGGTGAGGCCTGTGTCCCACTTGGGGGAAGCCAAGGGTTGGTTTGTCCAGGTCCGTGGTGCCATTTATTTTTAAATGGCCGGTGCACATCATTGCAGCTCCTCCATTGAGCGTTTGCCCCCTGGTGGTCAGTGCACATCATAGTGACTGGTCGGACAGAGGGACACTTAGCCTTTATATATGTAGATATGTTTTCAGTTCTTTTGGGTATATACCTAAGAGTGGGATTGCTGGTATCTCTCAGTTTAACTTTTTGAGGAACTGTCAGACAGTTTTCTATAGCAGCCATACCATTTTACTTTCTACCAGTTGTGTATAAGGGTTCCAATTTTTCTACATCCTTGTTGACACTAATACTGTCTGGTTATTATAGTTATCCTTGTGGATGTGAAGTGGTATCATTGTGGTTTTGATATATAGTATTACGCTAATGATGTTGAGCATCTTTTCTTGTGTTTATTGGACTTGTGTATATCTTCTAGGTGAAATGTCTATTTAGATCTTGGGTTAGTTTTTAAATTGGGTTGTCTTTTTATTGTTGAGTAGAGTTCTTTATGATGATTATAAAAGTTTAAAATTTTGATGTCCATTTTCTCTCTCTTGTCACTTTTGCTTCTGGTGTTATATCTAAGCAAATATTTCCTAATCCAATATAATAATTTACTCCTGAGTTTTCTTCTAAGAGTTTTATAGTTTTAACTCTTGCATTTAGGTCTATGATCATTTTGGAAATAACTTTTTTAATATGGTCTGAGGTATGGGTTCAATTTCTTTTGCGTGTGGATATCCAGCACAATTTGTTGAAGACTAGCCTCTTTCCCTTTGAATAGTTGGCATTGACCTACCATAATGTAAGGGTTTGTTTCTGAACTTGCCGTTCTTTCCTACTGACCTATAAAGTATTATATTGTTTGTTTTGTTTTTAATAGAGGCCTGGTGCACAATATTTGTGCACTGGGGGAAGGCAGATCTGTCATCTCGGCCTATGCCCTCTTACACTCTGGGACCCCTTGCTCTTTACTTTCCCCCTGCAGCGGAGGTGGTGGGAGAGGCTTCTGCCACTGCCACAGAATGCCAGCTGCAAGTCCAGCTTCTGGTTGAGCGGTGCTGCCCCTGTAGGAGCACACTGACCACCAGAGAGCAGCTCCTGGGTTGAACATCTGACCTCTGGTGGTCAGTGTGCATCAGAGCGACCGGTCGTTCTACCATTCAGTCAATTTGCATATTAGAGTTTTATTATATAGGATAACTCTTTATTGTTGAAAGTATTATGTATGTACCCTTCCCTCCTCCTGCCTTACCCCTATCCTACCCCAGGCCTTCAGCACCCTATTGTTTGTGTCCATATGCATACAAGGTCTTTGGTTGATTATCTCCCACCCACACACCCTCCCCCACCTTCCCTCTGAGTTTCTGCACTCTGTTTCCTGCTTCCATATCTCTGAATCCACTCCATTCTTCAGTTTATTTTGTTGATTAGATTCCATATATGAGTGAGATCATGTGATACTTGTCTTTCTCTGACTGACTTATTTCACTTAGCATGATATTCTCTAGGTCCCTCAATGCTGTCTCAAATGGTAACAGATTCTTCTTTTTCTCCTTTTTTTTTTTTTTTTACTGCTGCATAGTATTCCAAGTTACAAATGTACCACAGCTTTTTTATCCACTTATCTACTGACTAGGAGCCCAGCTCACAAAATCGCGTGGCCTGCCCACCCACCCGCCACCCTGCCTTGACATCCGGACCTCTCCATGTAGAGCTCCAGCGCACCTGGCTAAGCTCCCTGACACCTCTGGCCTCCTCTGGCCTCTTCAAGCCCTGCCCTCAGTCCCTTGAGTTGCTTTGGGCTGGTCCACCTTCTCAGGCACCTCCCTGCTTCCGCCCTGTCTCCTGAGCAACTCAGGGCTCTGCCCAGTAATGGTGCCTGAGGAAAGTGTGGAAACCGCCCGCCTGCTGTGCTGTGCTCCTTCCCCAGGCAGATGAGCAGCGGAACGCTCTGAGTACGAGCAGTGGGTGGCGAAGGACTGGTGAGGGGAGCGCTGCAGGCTCTCATCCCCGCCCTCCTGGGCACAGGCCTCCTCCAGGAGCCTCCCCACTTCCACCACGTCTCTGGGAGCAAGTCCCCGCCACACACAGGCAGCCTCCTCCTTAGCAGTCATGACTGTGACACCATTAGGACCAATTAGCATATTACCTCTTTATATATCCTCCTATATAATAAAAGGGTAATATGCAAATTGACCCTAACAGCAGAACGACTGGGAATGACTGGTCACTATGACACACACTGACCACCAGGGGTCAGATACTCAATGCAGGAGCTGCCCCTGGTGGTCAGTGCGCTCCCACAGAGGGAGCTCTGCTCAGCCACAAGCCAGGCTGACGGCTGCCAGTACAGCGGTGGTGGAGGGAGCCTCTCCCGCCTCCTCAGCAGTTCTAAGGATGTCCAACTGCAGCTTAGGCCTGCTTCCTGCTGGCAAGTGGACATCCCCCGAGGGCTCCTGGGCTGCCAGAGGGATGTCTGACTGACATCTTAGACCTGATCCCCCAGGGAGTGGGCCTAAGCCAGCAGGTGGACATCCCCCGAGGGGTCCCAGACTATGAAAGGGCACAGGCCAGGTTGTGGGGACCCTCCTCCCCGAGTGCACAAATATTTGTGCACTGGGCCTCTAGTGTGTGTGTGTGTGTGTGTGTGTGTGTGTGTGTGTGTATATGCGCGCGCGTGCATGCATGCTCTTGGGATGTTTCCAGATCTTAGCTATTGTAAATTGTGCTGAGGGATGCAAACATTCTTTCTGATTGGTGCTTTGGGTTTCTTAGGATATATTCCTAGAAATGGGATCACTGATTCAAGTGACAGTTCCATATTTAATTTTGGGGAGAAACTCCATACTATTTTCCATAATGGTTGCACCAGTCTACATTCCCACCAGCAGTGTACTAGGGTTCCCTTTTCTCCACATTCTCGCCAGCACTTGTCATTTGTTGATGGCAGCCATTCTGACAGGTGTGAGATGGTACCTCATTGTCATTTTGATTTGCATGATCAGTGACTTTGAGCATTTTTTCTTATTTCTCTTGGCCATCTGTATGTCCTCTTTAGAGAAGTATCTCTTTAGATCCTTTGCCCAGTTTTTAATTGGATTGTTTATCTTCCTTTTGTTAAGTTGTATGAGTCCCTTATATATTTTGGATATTAACCTTTTATCAGATGTTTCATTGCCAGATATATTCTCCCATACAGTGGGCTCTCTTTTAGTTTTGTTGATGGGTTTCTTTTGCTGTGCAGAAGCTTTTTATTTTGATATAGTTCCATTTGTTTGTTTTCTCCTTGGTTTCCTTTGCCTTAGGAGATGTATCTATAAACATATTGCTACTAGAGATGTCTGAGATTTTGCTGCCAATGGTTCTTACAGGATTTTTAATGGTTTCACAACTTATATTTAAATTCTTTATCCATTTTGAGTTTATTCTTGTGTATGGTGTAAGTTGTGGTCTAGTTTCATTTTTTGCATGTATTTGTCCAATTTTCCCAACACCATTTATTGAAGAAACTCTCTTTACTCCATTCTATGCTCTTACCTCCTTTATGAAATATTAATTGAGCGTAATGGCTTGTGTTGATTTCTGGGTGCTCTGTTCTGTTCTATTGATCTATATACCTGTTCTTGTGCCAGTACCAGGATGTTTTGATTACAGCAGCTTTGTAGTATAACTTGAAATCTGGTATTGTGATTTTTAGTTTTTCTTTCTCAAAATTGCTGCAGCTATTCGGGGTCTTTTTTGATTCCATATAAGTTTTTGGTATATTGTTCTAGCTCTGTGAGATATGTCATTGGTATTTTAATAGGGATTGTATTGAATCTGTAGATTACCTTGGGTAGTATGGTCATTTTAATGATGTTGAGTCTACCAGTCCATGAACACAGTATATTCTTCCACTTGTTTATATCTTCTCTCTCTTTTTTCAACGTCCTGTAGTATTCCAAGTACAGGTCTTTTGCCTTCTTAGTTAAGTTTATTCCTAAGTATCTTAATGTTTTTGTTATTGCAGTGGTAAATGGTATTGTTTATTTTCATGTGTCTGTTTCTGAGAATTTATTATTGGTGTATAAAAAAGCCATTGATTTTTGGCTGTTGATTTTGTAACCTGCTACATTGCCAAATCCATTTATTAAATATAGTAGTTTTTTGATGGAGTCTTTAGGGTTTTCTGTGTACAATATTATGTCATCTGTGAATAATGAGAATTTTACTTCCTCCTTTCCAGTTTGGATGCCTATTATTTCTTCTTGTCTGATCGCTGTGGCTAAGACTTCCAGTACTTTGTTGAATAAGAGTGTCTTGTTCCTGTTCTTAGGGGAAATGCTTTTAGTTTTTGCCCATTGGGTATGATGTTGGCTGTAGGTTTGTCATATATGGCCTTTATCATGTTGAGATATACTCTTTTCTATTCCCACTTCGCTGGGAGTTTCTGTCAATAATATAAAAGAGAGGTGTTGGATTTTGTCAGATGCTTTTTCTGCGTCTATTGATGTGGTCATATGATTTTTGTCTTTTAATTTTTTATGTGATGTATCACATTTATTGATTTGTGAATATTGTACCAGTCCTGCATCCCTGGAATAAATCCAACTTGGTCTTGGGGTATGATCTTTTTAATATATTGCTGGATGCGATTTGCTAATATTTTGTTGAGGATTTTAGCATCTGTGTTCATCAAGGATATTGGCCTGTATTCTCTTTCTTTGTAGTGTCTTTATTTGGTTTTGCAATTAGGATAAAGAGTTTGTAAGTGTTCCCTTCCTCTTGGATTTTCTGAAATTGTTTGAGGAGTATAGGTGTTAATTCTTTGAATGTTTGGTAAACTCCACTGTGAAACTGTCTAGACCTGGGCTTTTGTTTGTGGCAGTTTTTTGTTTTTGTTTGTTTGTTTGTTTGTTTGTTTTAATTCTGTTTCATCAGTTATTGGCTATTCAGGTTTTCTGATTCCCCCTGATTGAGTTTTGGGAGATTGTATTTTTCTAGAAATTTGTCTATTTCATCCGCATTGTCTAGCTTGATGACATATTTTTTGTATTTCTGTGGCATCAGTGGTTACTTCTCCACTTTTGTTTCTGATTTTATTTATTTGGGTTCTCTCTTTGTTTCTTGATGAGTATGGCTAACAGTTTATCAATTTTTTTTATCCTTTCAAAGAACCAGCTCTTGGTTTCATCGACTTTATTATTTATTTATTTATTTATTTATTTATTTATTTATTTATTTATTTATTTTAGTCTCTATGTTATTCTGCTCTAATCTTTATTATTTCCTTCCTTCTACTTACTCTGGGCTTTTCTTTTTCTCTTTCTAGATATTTAAGTTGTAGACTTAGTTTATTGCTGATTTTTCTGGTTTTTGTTTTGTTTTGTGTTTTGTTTTGTTTTGAGATACGCCTGTAGTGCTATGAACTTCCCTCTCAGGACTGCTTTTGTGGTGTCCCAGAGATTTAGGGTTGTTGTGTGTTCGTTTTCATTTGTTTCCAGGAAATTTTTCATTTCTTTCTTGGTCTTGTTGGTAACCCATGCCTTGTTTAATAACATGCTATACAGCCTCCATGTGTTTGAATATTTTGGGATATTTTACTGTAGTCGATTTCTAATTTCATTCCACTGTGATCTGAGAAGATGCTTGGCATAATTTCAATCTTCTTGAACTTGTAGCACCTTGTTTTTTGTCCTAATATGTGGTCTATCTTTGTGAATGACCCATGTGCACTTGAAAAGAATGTATATTCTGCTGTATTGGGGTGAAATATTCTATAAATGTCAATCAAATCCATCTCATCCAGTGTGTCCTTTAGAGTCACTGTTTCCTTGTTAAGTTTTTGTCTGGAAGATCTACCCAGTGAAGTCAGCAGGGTGTAAAAGTCCCCTATTATGACTAGTAGCCCAGTGCACGAAATTTGTGCACATTGAAAGGGAATTAATTAGAGGAATGTAATTTGGACTTACTATCTATTATCAATAATATGTGAGCGTTAGGCAATCTGCGTTTCTGAAATTCATTGGCATGAATTTTAGCTATTACTTCACCAAGTAAATGGAATTTACAGATATTTACAAGAGCATTCAACTGAGCCTTCCTTCCTTACCCGCTGGCGGGGACGTCTGCTGAGCGCGAGGCAGCCGAGCTTTTCTGAGTCGCTCCTCTGGGCCCGGTGCGGTGGGCGGCATGGCCCGTGGAAATCAACGAGATCTTGCCCACCAGAAAAACATGAAGAAATCCCAGGAAATTAGCAAGGGAAAAAGAAAAGAGGATAGTTTGACTACCTCTCAGAGAAAACAGAGAGACTCTGAGATCATGCAACAAAAGCAGAAAGCAGCTAATGAGAAGAAGTCTATGCAGACAAGAGAAAAATGATGACTGACAATTTGGAAAACCTGGGTGCTACTGCCAACTAGGTGTATTATAAGCTCTATGATCAAGACTTTGTAGAGTGAACAGTCATTACATATGTTACATATCTTTATAAAAACTATTTTAAACTTTACCTTTCAGTCTGACTTAGTGTAATGTTTCAGAACCATTCTTCAAAGAATAAAACACTAACCATGCATGTGAAAAAAAAAAAGCATTCAACTTAATATTAAAACCTCTGGCTACCAAATCAGGTCTGTTTTCAACTTTTTGCCAGCGTTGTAAGTTGTTTGCAATATCTGCCCATTTGGAGTTGCATGTCATAGTTATGAATAAATCGGGCTTGCCATACTTCATTACAGTTGCCATAGCATCCTGATATCGCCGCTGCATATTTCTGGGATTACCCTCAAAAGATGATGGAAGTATTATCATTTTACCAATCGGCACATTGTCGTTTTCAGATCTAGACTTGAGATAATCCATCAAACCACTATATTTTTCAACTGTCAACTTAGATTGGTTTGCTTTGATGAAATTTATCCAGTTGGCTTCAGTTTTTTAATATGAATCCATGACAAACTATTGAATTAATTTTCCTGCATTTAAAATAGGATTGAGCCCTAACTGGTGTGGCTAAGTGGTTAGAATGTTGGCCTGTGGACCAAAGGGTCCCAGAATTAATTCTGATCTAGGGATTGTGGGCACATCCCCAGTAGGAGGTGTGCAGGAGGCAGCTGATTGATATTTCTAACTCTCTATCCCTCTCCCTTCCTCTCTGTAAAAATTCAATAAAAATATATTTTAAAAAATAAAATAGGATTGAACATGTCCTTATATTTTGCCTAGTATTATTGTCGATTACACTGTTGTCTCTGAGTCTTAATGCAATATCTGTTCCCCAGCCTTTTTCACCATGTGGAAAAAAAATAGGATATGTCATTGCATCTAATGTAGGAAACAGGAAATTGATTTGTTTCATTTTAGTGGCATTTGGATTTTTGGGATCTGGTTTACAATGAATGAGCAAGTCCCTTTCAAAAGGAGGTTCTCCATCTTCGTTTCTGAATATGACAGCAACCTCAGTTACACAGGGAAAATTGTATCTACCTGGGTCACTGTTGTGATCGTATTTAATTGCCATTGTTACTTCTGTGGAAGCAATACCTTTTGCTGCTGCTTCAGATTTGGCTTCCTTTTCTGCCTCATGTAGCATCTTGTGTGATTTTGTTAATTCATTTATCATGCATGAGCTTGTCAACGTTGATCATGAGTCTTTCTGAGCAGCCCTGGTTTTCTGGCATTGCTAATCTTTTACTTGTAGCGTTGGCTGTATCCAAAATATAGAGTTGAGCAAACTTCTGAGAAACACCATCTGAAGGATGTGAAGTTCCAGTATGGTGATAAACTTATCCATGTATTCTAAAACAGTATGGCCCGTATCCTGATGGCAATGCAATATTTATACCCATAGAAGCAAAAGCAAAAGAACTTATGGAATGAATATTTTCCATGAAATTTTTATTGTCAGAATCTTCCTTTGTCATTAATCTTTTTAAATATGCCGGGTAATCTGGAAAATGTATATCATTTGGATAGACTTTCCCTTTGCTACGACATCGAGTAAATTTCCCATTGGATGGTTTTTCATCAGAGAAATTTAGTGATAGGCAAAATTCACATTGAGTAGTCATTCCACCATAACTATGTTCGAGAATTGCATCCTCATATACTGCCATTTTTAAAAAATATTTTTTTAATGATTTTTTTACAGAGAGGAAGAGAGAGGGATAGAGAGTTAGAAACATCCATGAGAGAGAAACATCGATCAGCCGCCTCCTGCACACTGGGGATGTGCCCACAACCAAGATACATGCCCTTGACCTGAATCAAACCTGGGACCCTTCAGTCCATAGGACCAATACTTTATCCGCTGAGCCAAACGGGTTAGGGCCATGTACTCCATTTTTGCTGAGAAGGCAGTTCCTACCAGTATTGGTAGTACTTGTTGATGACTGTTCTCTAGACATATTCTGTCATCTCCAACGCATTCTTTAAACTTCAAAGGCATGTTGGTCTTTAGACATTTTCTGCTGGTGTTTTTCGGCAAATGAGCAACGTTTTCCCAATAGCTGGTGTTCAGATACATTCTGTTGCAGGCGCCACCTTCTTTCAAGATCAGATGCACTCTGCTCTGCAGACATTTTCTGTCGATAACACCAGGATCTTTCTGCTGTAGAGCTATGTTGTATCAACAGTTGTTCTTTAGATATAGTCCCCCCTCTCTATTGTCCCGGTCTGAGATGCAGGTGAATGAGAGTCCTGACTGTCAGGCCACTGAGAGTTGTCTGACCAAAGGCTGATTCTGGCTGATTCTGTGGGAGTGTGACGTTCTCTTCCCTGCTGTCAGTTTCCATAGCTGTGATGAGGAAGCTGGGGTGACAGAGGGAGCCACGCCCTCCAGTCCACCCTCTCTTTCACTCTGCTCTATGTCTAGCAATCTTCTGCTCTACCAAGTCCTCCAAACTTCCCACTCTCTGCCCGCTCTCCCACTCTGCTCTCCACCAGCAAGGTCCCGGGAGCCTGCAGGTGTGGCTAGATGTGAGCAACCTGGCCTCCAGGGCTGGCAGTGGTCCCGGGAGCCCACAGCTGTCATCGCCTCCTGGGGTGTTTGACACCTGCAAATGCAAATTAGCCACCATTTTTGTCAGGTTAATTTGCATACTCTGATTGGTGAGCATAGCAGAGGGACGGATAATTTGCATGTTTCTCTTTTGTTATATAGGATTATTGTTGATCTCTCCATTAAAGTCCTCTAGAAGTTTTTTTATATCTTTAGGTGCTCCTATATTGGGTGCATATACGTTTACCAACATTATATCCTCTTGTTGGATCAATCCCTTTAGTATTATGTAGTGACCTTTTTTGTTTCTTGTGATAGCCTTCATTTTAAAGTCTATTTTGTTGGATATGAGAATTGCTACTCCAGCTTCTTTTTCATTTGCATGGAAAATTTTTTCCCATCCCTTCATTGTCATCCTGTGTGCATTTTTTGTTCTGAGGTGGGTCTCTTGTAGACAGCATATAGTTGGGTCATGGTTTTGTATCCATTCAGCTACCCTATGCCTTTTGATTGGAGCATTTAATTCATTTTATATTTAGGGTTACTGTTGATAGGTACTTATTTATTGCCATTTTAATTCTATATGCCTAGGTTTCTCTCTGTTTCTTCTCATTACAGCAGTCCCTTTAGCATTTCCTGTAATGCTGGCTTGGTGGTAATAACCTCCTTTAACCTTTTTTTATTTGGAAAGCTCTTTATTCCACCGTCTATTTTGAATGATGGCCTTGGTGGATGTAGTAATCTTGGTTTCATATCCTTGCTTTCTATTACCTTGGGTACTTCGTCATTTCTTTCTGGCCTGTAGAATTTCTGATGAGAAATCAGGTGTCAGCCTTATGGGAGCTCCTTTGTAGCTAGTAGTTTTCTTTCCTCTTGCTGTCTTTAAGATTCTCTATCTTTAACTTATGCCATTTTAATTATGATGTGTCTGGGCGAAGGCCTGTTTGGGTTCTTCTTGCTTGGGGTTCTCTGTGCCTCCTGAACTTGTGTGACTTTTTGCTTTACCAGGTTAGGGACGTTTTCTGTCATTATTTCTTGAAACATGTTTTCTATCCCTTACTCCCTTTCTGCCTCTTTCGGCATATCTGCTATTCTAATATTGTTATGTTTCACATTGTCCCACAGCTCCCTTAAGCTGTTTAGTTGTTTTTTGTTTTGATTCTCTGAGTGATTTTTTTCAACCATATCTTCTAATTCACCGATTTGATCTTCAGCTTCCCCTAACCTGCTGTGTATTCCTTCCAATGTCATCTTTATTTGTGTTATGTCATTTTTTATCTCCGACTGTTCTTTTTTCTTAATTACTATATATTTTTTTCATGCTGTTAAGCATCTTTACCATCATTACTCTGAACTCTGTTTCAGATAAATCCTATGCTTCATTTATCTCTTCTTCTGGAGAATTCTCTTGTTCTTTCATTTGGGGGTTGTTTCCATGAATCTTCATTTTGGCTTTCTGTTTGGGTTTGTGACCTTGTATTTTCCGGCGTATAAGACAACTGGGCATGTAAGACGACCCCCCAACTTTTGAGAAGATTTTCCTGGGTTAAAAAGCCCGGATAGAGACCGTATGCAGCACAAAAAGGAGCCGACCAGAGACACTTGTGGTCTCCGTCCAGCTCCTTTGAAATGAATGGAGTGCGGCCATTTTTGAGCTCCCTCCACCATGTGCGGTGACCGCAGATTTTCTAGTCCAGCTTGGACGTTTCAGCAGCCACCTTATAAGATGACACCCGGCGTATAAGACGACCCCTGACTTTTGAGAAGATTTTCCTGGGTTAAAAAGTCTTCTTATACACCAGAAAATATGATAGTGATAGAAATAAGGTAAGCTCCCAAAACCAGGGGTCCTGGTAGAACACAAAGCATACTCAGGAGCTAGACAGCAAGGCAAATATCTTGACTCTGCCAAAGGGAACGTACCAATACAGATTCTGGCAGCACATATACTGAGAAGGTGGTCTGCTTGGGTTTTTATTTCTGACGTACGTGATTTGTCCCTCACTTTTGATTGGAAGAGCTTAGGGTCCAAGTCTTGCACGATTGGCTAATTTA
Source organism: Murina feae (assembly GCA_004026665.1). Classification (NCBI taxonomy): domain Eukaryota; kingdom Metazoa; phylum Chordata; class Mammalia; order Chiroptera; family Vespertilionidae; genus Murina; species Murina feae. The sequence continues at coordinate 17,249 of PVJC01001893.1, forward strand.
AAGGAAGGGGTGACCTTTGCCATTTCAAAATGGTGCCCCCCCAGGGGAACTGCAAATCACTAGAGTCAAAAATGGCAGCTAAGTCACATGGATCAAAATGGTGGTTGCCTAAACTCCCTTTTTGACAGAAAAGATTACTTGTTTATTCTTACATTAGGTAGATCCTCTATGACTCTCAATCTCTAGTGCAGGACAATGTGAAATGCTGTTTCTGGCTGATTAGATCAGGCCAAGACTCAAAGCCTCTAGAACAGCCGTTGCCAACCGTGAGGTTCAAAAGGCTGGTGACTGCTGGTTTAAGGAAACCTTTGGAGCAGTGGTTACCAACCGGTGGTCCTTGGACTACTGGTGGTCCATGAGGTCCAAAAGGGTGATAACTGTTGCTCTAGAGTCCACCTCTGCCTATAGACTGACTTGAATTGCCCTTGATTCTTACTTGAATTGCCCTCAGGTAGTTGTCATGAGGTATGTCGAGGTTTTTTGTTTTGTTTTGTTTTTTCAACAGGGTGGGGCAGTTGCTTCTGCCTTGCGGCCAATTGTTATTTTTAGTCACTTTTAAAAAAATAGTTACTTATTTATTATTTTATTTTCTTATTGTCTGAAGTTTTACATATCTCTCCTTTTCCTCCAATTGCCCACCCCCATCTATTTTTAGTCTCTTAAGTGGCCTCAGGGCAAGGTATTTTCCAATAGGGTTGGTCTACTGTTTCCCCCCCAGGCAAGGCAAATGTCTGTGTGGGAAAGATGTCCTCCGAAGTCTCTCAGGGGTCTCCACTTTTGGTCTTTGGATATCAGGGTTCTTTCCTGCGAGTCTTCTGTTGATTATTCAGGAAGTTCTTCTGTGTTTTAGTTGTGATTCCAGTTTGTTTCTGGGAGCATGTCCATGCAGCATCCATTTACTCTGCTGCCATTTTTAATCCTTAAAGTATTGTTCTTATTGTTATTATGCCATTACCACACTGTCCTAATTATAGTAGCTTTGCAGTGTTTTGAAATCAGAAAGATGAGTCCTTCAACTTCGTTCTTTTTTAAAGATTTTGTCCTTTGTATTTCCATATGAATTTTAGGGTCAATTTATCAATTTCTACAATTAAGATAGCTAAGATTTTAATTGTGGTTACATTTGAATCTGTAGATCAGTTTGGAGCATGCTATAAGATTTCTTTGTCATTCACCTGTGTTTATTTTAATTCTTGTTACCCTCTTTTTCCATTGGTGATTAGCTTTGAAACCATGAAAAGAAAAATGGATTATGTATTTATTTGGGAGAGCAAGTAGGAAGTAAGGAACTAGGAAACATCTATTCATAGCCAGTTGTGGGAGCCAGAGGACACAGATCTCAAGGGGTGGAGTATTCATAGGAATAAAAAACAAGCTGAGTCCATGTAGACAGTCATTTGCTTCAGAAATTCTGAGGTGTATTCAAGGAATATATCTGTATTTTTAGGGTTGGGAGTTTTTTCAGTTTTGAGAACCCTCTTTTTAAAAATTATATCCTATATAATAAAGATGTAATATGCAAATGGTCGTTAAGCAGAGAGCTACAGGAGGGGACAGGGCAGCAAGATATGGGGGGGGGGGCGAAGGGAGCTACAGGAGGGCAAAGCCGCAGGCGGAGAGCTACTGAAATACGGCAGCGAGCTACTGGCGCATGGATTCGTGCACAGGACTACTAGTATTTATATAATCAAAATTAGGTTCAGGATATTGGAAGCAGTCCATTTAATCAGAGGGTCTGTGAAGCTAGTTTCATTAGTATAAAAATAAATTCACCTCTGAGTGTATATGCATTAACATTATGGTAACATATTTAAGGTTTAAAATGGTAGATTGGGTTGGGATTTTAGGAACACCAGGCATCTTCAGGAATGGAAGCCTTCAGCTGAGCCTTAAAAGGGCAAAATTTAGAAAAGTATTCTGGAAAAGGATGTGCTTAAATTTTCTTTTAAATTTGATTTTAGGCAGAAAGAGAAACATCAGTTTTGTTGTTACACTTGTTTATGCATTTATTGATTGCTTCTTGAATATTCCCTGACCTGAGTTTGAACCTGCAATCTTGGCCTAATTGGGACGATGTGCTAACCAACTGAGCTATCCCACCAGAGCAGAGTTAAGTTTTCTTTTATGACTCATTTATGCCAGAAAAACAAACCCTATCTTGTAAAGTTACTGGGTTTAGATATAATGTAAACAAAATGCTTATTATTATGGCATACAATAAGTTAGGTATCCAGTAACAAAGTACTAGCAGTGGGGAAAAGGAAGTGAAAAATATTTAGGATATAATATAAAGGAATTTGAGAAGCAAAAGGGAACCCAGAGTCGATAACTGAACGTTGGGAACAATGGGCAAGTGAATTTAATTGGAAATGAGGTTTTTCTAGGAGCAAGATAAATTGGAGGAATCAGTAATGTTCAGGTTGCAGAGTTGTGTCTAGACTGCAGAGAACCAAACACTAGATCTGTGCTGTCTAGTATGGTAGCCACTAGCCACATTTAACTATTTAACACTTACTGTGCAACTAATATAACTGAGAAAATTTTAATTTTAATTTAAACTTAAATAGCCATGTGGTAAATGCTCAGTAACCACATATGGCTAGTTCCACCATATTGAAAACACAGATGCAGAACATTTTCATTATCATAGAAAATTCCATTCACAGCACTGCATTGGACTAGCAAGTGCAGATCATGGTGCCGTGAGAATTCAGAGCAGGGGATGATATGTTTGTAAGTTTGGAATAGTGAGGGAATAAAATGCCGAGGTGGTGGGCCTTGATTTTAGGCTTGGATTAATAGAAAAAGGTAGGAGTAGCTTTTAGGGAGTTTAGGGATGAGTAAAAGAGCATTAAGTACTTGTGGACTAGTGTGCTAGCAAATGATTAGAGGTAAGTTTGACTATATACTAGTAGATAGAGCTAGAGAGTTTATATGTTGGTTTAAAAGGTTGGCATTCATCTGTTAAATTATCTGAATATATCACGGATTTGGAAATTTAATCTGGCAGATGTACCCTGGTGGAATGAAAAGGAAGAAATATTAAAATAAGCAAATAAAATTTAAAAAGCTGGAGGTTTAAGATAATTGGGAAATGAATAAATTATTGTATCCAGGGTGTGGAAGAGACTAGAGATGTAAATTTGAAACTTGTTCATGACACATATCCTCATATTGGGACATCATTTTGTCCTTGGTTGAAGAACATGGTTGTATAATCTCTGAAGTCTTTGAGGATTTTACTTAAGGATGAGAGATTCCCAGGCCTTAGTGTTCAAAATATCTATTCCTTTTCTCAGAAAATAATTTTTTATTTTCAGAGTATATATGATTCAGGTGGTTTTAAACTTTTTATTAAATGGAGAAACACTTTTTTTTAACAAAATAAAATTTTATGCAAAATCCCAAAATAAAATACTACTTGCCTGTTTTATATTAGAAATTTGAATTTATTTTAGTTGTCTTTGAGAAAATGAGGCTATTTTGATAGAGCCAAATTTAAGAATGGAGGTTAAGCATAATAGTTGCAGTCTTGTTTCAGCCTCAGAATCCAATTTTATCTCTGTATTTTGTTCATGAGTATCATACAGATCCAGTACTGATTGACAAGTAGTGCAGAAGGTTGTTTTTGTTGTTTGTTTAGCTTGCTTTGCCATCTTTTTTCCCCCAAGAAAAACTATTTTAAATATAATGTTACATGCAATAAACTAATATTTCAAGAAAAGATGATTTTAAATATTAATGCAATAAAAATACTTTAAGAAAAATGATTTTAAATATAATATTACCAAAACTGTACTAACATAGTATAATATCACAAAAGTTACAGGAAATATTAAAAGTCTGCAAATAATAGGATTACTTCTATTATATTCTAAAATATTGTTTTCTCTGGCTCTATTTTGGTTCATCAGTTTATGTTGTTCATTATATTCCACAAATGAGTGAGATCATGTAATATTTATCTTTCTCTGACTGGCTTATTTCGCTTAGCATAATGCTCTCCAGGTCCATCTAAGCTGTTGCAAATGGTAAGAGTTCATTTTTTTTTTTAATTTTATTGATTTTTTACAGAGAGGAAAGGAGAGTTATAGAAAGTTAGAAACATAGATGAGAGAGAAACATCGATCAGCTGCCTCCTGCATACCTCCCACTGAGGAGGTGCCCACAACCAAGGTACATGCCCTTGACTGGAATTGAACCCGGGACCCTTCAGTCCTCAGGCCAATGCTTTATCCACCGTGCCAAACCGGTTAGGGCAAGAGTTCCCTGTTTTTTACAGCAGTGTAGTATTCCATTGGATAGATGTACCACAGTTCTCTAATCCACTCATCTGCTGAAGGGCACTTAAGCTATTGCCAAATCTTAGCTTTTGTAAATTGTAATGCTATGAACATAGGGGTGCATATGTCCTTTCTGGTTGGTGTTTCTGGTTTCTTGGGATATATTCCTAGAAGTGGGATCACTGGGTCAAATGAGAGTTCCATGTTTAATTTTTTGAGGAAACTCCATACTGTTTCCCACAGTGGTTGCACCAGTCTGCATACCCACCAGCAGTGCAAAAAGTGTTCCTTTTTCTCCACATCTTCACCAGCACTTGTCGTTTGTTGATTTGTTGATGACAGCTATTTTGACAGGTGTGAAATGGTACCTCATTTTTGTTTTGATTTGCATCTCTCGGATGATTAGTGACTTTGAGCATGTTTTCATATGTCTCTTGGCCTTCTTTCAGAAAGTATCTTTTGCCCACTTTTTGATTGGATTGTTTATCTTCCTTTTGTTAAGTTGTATGAGTTCCTGGTAAATTTTGGAGATTACACTCTTATTGGAGATAACATTGGCAAATATGTTCTCAGTGGGCTTTCTTGTTGTTTTGTTTATGGTTTCTTTTGCTGTGCAGAAGCTTTTTATTTTGATGTAGTCCCATTTGTTTATTTTCTCCTTAGTTACCATTGCCTCAGGAGCTGTATTAGTAAAGATATTACTATGACATATGTCTGCTATTTTGCTGCCTAGTGATTCTTCTAAGATTTTTATGGTTTCCCGTCTTATGTTTAAGTCCTTTGAGTTTATTTTTGTGTATGGTGTAAGTTGGTGGTCTAGTTTCATTTTTTTGCATGTATCTGTGCAATTTTTCCAACACCATTTATTGAAGAGACTATCGTGACTCCATTGTATGCTCTTGCCTCCTTTGTCAAATATTAATTGCGAATAATGGCTTGGGTCGACTTCTGGGTTCTCTGTTGTGTTCCATTTGTCTATGTCTGTTCTTCAAGTTCCAGGCAATTTTGACAACAGTGGCTTTGTAATATAGCTTAATATCTGGTATTCTGATCCCTGCTTTGCCATCTTAAGACAATTGAAAAGAAAGGGGCTCTAGCTGGTTTGGCTCAATGGATAGAGCATTGGCCTGCAGACCAAAGGGTCCTGGATTTGATTCCGGTCGAGGGCCCATACCTTGGTTGTAGGCTCCTGGTCAGGGCTCATAAAGGAGGCAACCTATCAGTGTGTTTCTCTCACATCGACGTTCTCTGTCTTTCCCTCTCTTCCACTCTCCCTAAAAATCAATGGGAAAACATCAGGTGAGGTTTAACAACAACAACAAAGGAAGGAATGAAGAGAAAGAGAGAGAGAGAGGGAGGGAGGGTAGGAGGGTAGGAGGGTAGGAGGGAAGGAAAGAATAGATGGAAGGAGAAATTTCATCCTCAGGGCTCTCCAAAGTTGCTACCAAACAGTACAAGTTCATGTGTTGGTGGTTTCTAAAGGGTTATTGTTTGGATAACACATGAGTGTGTATTTGTTTTAAAAATTAGTAAGTGAGCCCTAACTGGGTGGCTCAGTTGGTTGGAGTATCATCCCATGCACCAAAGTTCGCAGGTTTAATTCCCATCAGGGCACATACCTAGGTTGCCAGTTCAGTCTCCAGTCCGGGTAGTTTTGGGAGACAACCCAGTGATGTTTCTCTCTCACATTGATGTTTCTGTCCCCCCCTCCCCAACATAAATAAAAACATATCCTTGGGTGAGGATTTAAAAACTTTAATAAAATCCCGAAAAATCCTAGGGTTCTGTGGAACACATGTTGTGTTGTTATTTGTAAGTTCAGTAAACCCTCAATTTTGTAGTCTTTGATTTAATGGACTTCGGAATTGTATGGACAAAAATTTCGGTCCAAATGTCATATGTGAAAATTAACACCCTGTTAATTTAAAAATGGTTTTAACCAAGATTTGCTTATAATGAACAGATTACCTTTTTTTTATTAATTCACTTATTTTTAACAAATTTTAGCAAATAGGCCATATGTTGAGGGAAAAACCATAGTAACGTCGCTGTATCTACAACTATAGTGTACATATTTAAATCTAAGAGTCACGCTGGTAACAGTATTCTGCAAATGACTAGTATGTGGTAATTGGTCTGTTGTCTCCCGGTAGGACTTTCTGCAGCAATTTTAACACCTGCAGGGAGATGTTCCCACGTGCACTAAGTGTACCCCAGCTGTGTGCATTTGCTTATTTTCTATGACTGGTGCATTTATTAGACCTATTCAGTATAAATTTAAAATTACAGTACTACATATAGAAAACTTTACTATGAAATTAAACTTTGCATGTATACTTAATTTTAATTACACAAACATGTCTACATAAGTAAAAACAGGTAAACTAATTTGTCAACTTTTTAAACATATGCATTTGGAAAAACTACTTATATAATGGACTTTCAGCTGTACAGACACCCTCTTGCCCAAATTAGTCTGTCAAATCAAGGTTTTCTGTATAGATACCTTTGCTCCTATCTCTAGGTATTTTTCTAATCTCTCTATTTCCTGAAAACCAAGAACTCTCTAAACTATCCTTTTCCAAATGTATTCCTTGTTAATAGTTACTACTTCATCAAGGCAGTAGATTAAACAATGTTAAAAAGATAGTTTTTACTGCAGAATTTCTCAGTACTTTTTTCTTAATTGATTTCAGAGAGGAAGGGAGACGGAAAGAGAGATAGAAACATCAATGATGAGAGAGAATCATTGATTGGTTGTGTCCCACATGCCCCCCACTATGGACCGAGCCTGCAACGTGGGGCATGTGCCTTTGATGGGAATTGAACCTGGGACCCTCAAGTGCAAAGGCCTAAGCTCTATCCACTGAGCCAAACCGGCTAGGGCTCTCAGTACTTTTAATCTGCTTTATGACTCTGGGGCCTATAAAGATTATAACGTTTCCCAAACGTATTTAGCTTCCTTTTTCCTTGAAAGGGCATAGAGTCTAGCTGACCTGCTGTAGTAGAAAGACTTTGATTTTATTCTGTGTTGTCTCAGAATTTGCACATTGTCCAGTTCCATAGTAGGTATTTGTTAAGTGATTATTGATTGAATGGATAGGATTGATGGGCAGTGGATTAAAGTGCTGAATCTTTGGGGTTGGAAGGGCTAAAAGGATAAAAGAAACTACACAATATTAGTATATATTACATTTTCTGACCTGTCTTCATCTGAAACTTTTTTCCCTCCTTAGTTGCTCTTTTTACCTATTGTCCTGAGGTGTCTATTTCTACCGTTTATCTTAGTTAATAGGATAAAGTTTACATGGATGGAGGTTTTATTGTAAAGTCTCTATGAAATGGCTACCTGATTAGGATCTTTTATTTGCAACTAGAGTTTCTGTTTATTTAGTTTCTGAAGACTCTGATTCATAATCATTTTCCCCACTGCACCATGTACTCAGTGGTCAGTATTTGATGAATACTTGTGTTAAATAAGATTCTTAGAGTGTGGGTCAGTACTATCCAGTTTATCCTTAATTTTTGTTTCCGTTTTCTGATCCAATCCCTATTTTCAGTAAAACTCTTAACTTCCTCTAGTTACTCACACGATACACGCACGCCACTTTTTTTTTTTTTAACCTGGGAGTTCTAGAGAGCCTGGGGTCATTGATCTGAATGTCAGTGCTAGGTTGTAAAAGATATTGGGCTAAATGTGAACTCACACTAGATTGTTCCATGAGAGATTTTGTTTTTAATTAGCTACCTATTATGAGCTAGCTTGTTCCTTGTAATTTATTTCCTTTACAATTTAAAGTTAAAAAAGCAATTCACATTCACTGATGTTTCCAAATTGAGTCCCTAACTTCAGATGTTCACTGTATTTAGCTTTCCCTGGTATAATCTCCATATAGGTAGAGTACAGAGAGATGGACGAAAGCTTGGCCAACCTCTCAGAAGATGAGTATTATTCGGAAGAAGAGAGAAATGCCAAAGCAGAGAAGGAAAAGAAGCTTCCCCCACCACCCCCTCAAGCCCCACCTGAGGAGGAAAATGAAAGTGAGCCTGAAGAGCCATCTGGTGAGTTGTAGTAACCAACCAGTTTTGTTTTATCTTAGAAATAAGAATAAATGGATTTGTTCCTATTGTGCAATCTTACTTATGCCTTTAGCTTTGGTTTATATTCTAGACATTGGCCATGTGTGTCTTAATTGTATATATATATGTGTGTGTATACCTGGTACACACACACACACACACACACACACATGCATGCATACGTAGTGGTACTGACATTCTTTTTGTGTGGCCTGTATGTATATAAATAGGAGGAAAGTAAAGAAGGGGGTGGAAGAGTAGTGGCAGTCAGTATAATAAAGCATTGGAAAGTTGGAGAAAATAAACAATTAGAGGAAACACACAGAAAGCCAAATCCAAAGAGCCAAACCTCTCAGTGATAACTGATTCAGAATTTAGAGATAGAATGGTTCAGAAATTATCTGGTTAAATTATGCATTCACCAAATTGACGGATAACTTTCATGGTGTGGATTAGTTTGAGAAGGGTTTTTTCCTGGTGAAAAATTAAAAAATATATTCTGATGTAAAAAAGAACTAAGGACCTGTTATTTAATTATTGAGCCCTCCAGTGGAAGGAATGGTATAAGAAAAGGCTATGAAGAGATTTTAAGCTCACATGATCTTGTGACCTGGGAAGATTATTAGAGTCAGAGCTTCAACTGCTTTTGAAGAATTCTCACTGATACCTCCTTAGTCTTGAGTCCTGCTGAGGACACCCCGACCAGTCAGCGATACCTATTTTGGAGAGACCAAACAGAAGTGAAAACGTAATTAATTTTTCAATTCTTCTGTCCTTAATGGCATTTCAACTCTTCTTGACTTTACATTTTTACTGTGTTCTCTTCAAAATGCTTTTGATATTTCCAGTAGCTCCAGGCCCATTCACCTCACCAGTTCTTTTAAAAACAAAAACAAGCCTGGCAGCGATGGTTCGGGGATTAGGCACATGCTCCGGTTGCCCTATGATCCCCAGTAGGGGGCGTGCAGGAGGCAGCCGATTGATTCTCTCTCACTTCAATGTTTCTGTCTCTCCTTTTCCCTTCCCCTCCCTCTAAAATCAAGAAACATTAAAACAAAATGCTTGTTTCAGATCCCACATGCTGTATTTTGCATGATTTTCATAGGTACCTAGATTAAAGCATATTTCATTTGAGAAGTTTTATCTTTTCTTAGCCTTTAAAACTTTTGTTTTAATATTTCCCTCTGTGATGTATATAAATCACCACACTTGTAATTTAATAAAATGTAACAAAAAAATATACAGGATGTCCCCCCCCCCCAAGAAATGTGTACACACTTTAACAGCTGATAGCTCAATTTTTTTTGATAGCTCAGTTTTGAAAATGAAATGTATTTTTAAAAAAACACTGCCTTTAATTCAAAGTGCATGTATACATTTGGGGGGCACCCTGTAGTTTGAGAGCATTTAGAAAAAAACTAGATGCTGTGTTCAATTCATCTCAGGAATCAGATTTTCTTAGAATGGTTTTCCTAAACTTTCTTAGAATGACTTCTTGGACAGCTTCTCATTGGATTGTATATATTATCTTTGGGACAAATGTTCCTGAGGCAAATGAAGTCACCATTGTACCTCAACACCTCTCTTTGTTCCGCTCCTCTTCCTAAAAGACTATGTATAGTTTTCTTTCCTTCTTCTGTCCTTATCTCCGACTCTTCCCTTGACTGTTTACTTCTTTCTTCTGTATTCTCTGCTTTCTTGCCTTCTTTTTTTTCTACATTTGCTGTAGACTTGCTAATGAGATATGTGGGGACAGTCCTTTTGATGTGTCATAGTTCAAGAGGTTGTTCAAGGGTCTTAAGTATTATTGAGCCGACATCTAATGTGCTATGCTGTCTCACCCTCTTTTTGTGGTTGTCAGTGTCTCCAGGAAATAACTGATTTACATTGCTATCAAGTTGATACCTCTTTGTCTTCTGAAAAATTTAAACTAAGTCTCATTTTGGTGTTTTTCATAAAAGCAGCTACTTGTTGGTTGGCTATCTTGTTTTCATAAATAACAGGCAGCCCACAAAAAGTAAATATCTTCACACAGGGATTTAGGATTTGGGGAACTGTCTTTTATGCTATTATGTTCTAGTTCACTTTAATTTAGTGGTTTAGCCTAATTATCTTAATATTTGGGGGAAAAGTTAGTTTGTTTATTAAGTTTAGGAGCTCGTTCAGAGATGTGTTGATAAATGCCAGAACTTGCCAGTATATTGTATGTGGTTTTGAAAATTTATAAAGTTTTTTTTCTTTAAAACAACTTAAAAAAAAATTCCAGGGTGAATGAGGGAATGCAGTTTACTAGCTTATATAATTTAGAAATAGATTGGGCCCTGGTGGTGAAACATAAAATATTACCAGGTGATTTCAAATATTTAGAAACTTAGAAACTGTCCAGAGTTTTCAAATTTTTTGTCTTGTCATAACCAGTTCTTCCACTTCAGTTTTTATTCAGAAATTGAATGGGAGCATTGCCATATGGATATCTTAAAGTCTTGAGAGAAGAAGTATATCTGATTCTTTACCAGAACTTTTCTTCATCTCATTTTAGGTAATAACTAGAAATGAAATTATTCTCTTAAGTTATATAAGTAAGGTTTTAATACATTTCATTCTTTCTAACTTTTTAATTCCCCCAAACATGGCAGGTCCTTGTTTACTTTATTTCACACACATCTATACTAATAAAAGGGTAATATGCTAATTAGACATGAAGTCTTCCGGACAAAGCCACAGTGGTGAGGGCAGAGGCTGTTAGGGGCGAGGGATGATCAGGCCGGCAGGGGAGGGCAGTTGGGGGTGATCAGGCAGGCAGGCAGGCAGGTGAGTGGTTAGGAGCCAGCGATCCCGGATTGCGATCCCGGATTGCGATCCCGGATTGCGAGAGGATGCAGGTGGGGCTGAGGTATTCCTCCCACTCCCCACCCCACCCCCACACAAACTTCAAGCACCCGTTCTCTAGTTAATTATAAAACTACAGTGTTTTGTTCTAGGGATAGTGCTCGACTCTGAGGGTTCAAAGCTGAACACTGGATCCTCCTGCAAATAATACAGTCTAGTTTAGGTTTACAGTGTGTTGACTACAGTGAAGAAACAATACAATAAAAATGCATTCAAAGTATCGTGAGAATTCAGGAGTTTTTAAATGTTTTCCCAAGATTGGATTTTGCAAGTTTTACATTAAACATGAAGAGATGAAGTTGGGCTTTTATGAGGCAGTTAAGATCTTTTTAACCGATTTTGACTGATAAGAACCATTGAATCAGATATTGCCAGTTTCTGTTTGGTATTAGACTGAGCTGCTTTTTCTAATGATTTGATTATTTGTTTTACTTTTTATTAAGGAAAATAGTATTTTGCTGAACTGAGAAACTTTGATTTTATAAATTCTTTGTATTCATCTTGCTACCATTCTTTATTTGGTCTGATCATAGTATAATATAGTAACAGGATACTTTTTCTTTTTTCTTTTTTTTTTTAAAAATATATTTTATTGATTTTTTTACAGAGAGGAAGAGAGAAGGATAGAGAGTTAGAAACATCAATGAGAGAGATACATTGATCAGCTGCTTCTTGTACACCCCTTATTGGGGATTTGCCCGCAACCAAGGTACATGCCCTTGACCCGAATCGAACCTGGCACCCTTGAGTCTGCAGTCCGACGCTCTATCCACTGAGCCAAACCGGTCAGGGCAACAGGATACTTTTTCTATGAGGATTTTCTCACCTGCAAAATGAGGACCAAATGAGAAAATATCAACTCCACCTTTGTGTACAAACATCTTTATAAACACAGAGTTGAACCAGGATTGGGTGGATTGATGTTTTATTCAGGCAGTATATTTTAGTTCAGTGTGTTAACTGACAGTGTAACCCTAGCCTCTTTGATTGTTATGCCTTAGCCATTTTCACTGTCACATTTTTATTCTAGTGGATTTCACTTCACATCTAAATGATCTCCTTTATTTATTTAGGTTATCTTTTCCCTCTAATTCATTTGGTATAGAGTGACCAGATTAGCTTAACTAAAATATCTTGTTTTGCTGCTTTCCTGATCAAGATCATATAGGTCTGCCCCTTTACTGTTTAAGATGAAATTTAGGTTTGGGCACTAAAGGTGGCTCATTTTACCCATCCTGCTTGATCTCCCACTGCTCTTTGAGGCCATCTCCTTCATTAATGGGGAGCTGGTTCTCTGCACATACCGTATCTTGTGCTTTTCTCCTTGATTTTGTAAAAGTTGTGGACCATGTTGGTGATGTCACTGCTTCTTCATCTATCCAGATCTCTTTGAAGAAAAGTTTCCCTGGTTCTCCGAGTCTGTGTTAGCTTCTTGTTTCCTTAAAAAAAAAAAGTTTCTTTCTGAATATTTTTCATCTTTCCCCAATTAGATTAAATTCTCTTAAAATTGGGATTCAACCTTTTATACTTTTGTACTTGTGCTTAGCAGTTTCGGGATGGATATTCAGTAAATACTGAATTAGATTATTAAATAAGAAATTATTAACATAGTGGAAACTTTATTTTCTAAGATAGGTTTAACATTAGAATTTGTTTGTTTTTTGTCCAGTTTGTCCGGTTTGATTGAAATCAGTAGTTTGGCAGTCTCTCTTATTCTGTAAATTTGGTAAAATTTTGATAATAAATTTTGATAAATTTATTTTCTGTTTAAAAATTGTTGCTTCCTAGATCTAGAAGTTTCTCAAATGTTTACAAAAGTTATCAATTTGGATGTGGTTCTAAGGAGCTAGTCAGAATGTGAACTTGTTGGTCAGCATGTTCCTGAGAACAACAAACTAATGATTCTTACATCCATGCTTGCTTGGTAAAGGTACTTCACAGTCATTATAGATTTTCTTCTAAGATATTGAAAGAGTGGTCTCCTGAATATTTGACTCAAGATGAGAAAAGATCCAGCAGTGTCTATAACAAATACTTAACTGCTTAAGAATGACTTAATAGATCTGCAGAAGGTTTATTAGAGGGCAGTTGAAAGGCCACTATGTAAGATAGAACAAAAAGATTTTCAATTTGGAGAAGATGGGCATAAATGACCTGTATTAAGGATCTCTACTCCAAACTCGAGGGTCTGTGTGGTGAAGGGGTGAAAGCAAAAGGAAGTCTATGAAGTGGTGTCAGAATCAAAGTGATATTAAAAAGTTGTTTTGGTATATTTTTATTTTCTATTTTGAATTTGGACTCATGGAAGATAACTGTACTTGCCTGCTGTTCCATTGTGCCGCGGTCAGAAGCAGAGTCCTAGGCTGGAAAGACTCAAAGTGCAAATGAGTTTCCATTTTTATATGTTTTAATCAGAGACACTATGTGATGGAGAGTTAGCTTCAAACATTTGTATGTGTGCTGTTTTTAAGAAAATGATGAAGTGGTCTAGAATATCAGTGATAAAGATGATAATGTTTTCAGATGTCTTTGAAGAAATGGAACCCTCAAATATTCATGAGTATATTATGATTAGAGGGGAAAAAACAACCTCATCTTTACTTCTTCCAAGTCCAGAGATAAATCTCTTTGTTCCTTTGCTTAATTTTAAGCACTTTTTGTTTTCCATCATTTATTACATGTCTATATCAACTTCTGCTTGGCTCTCTCCTATTTCTCTGCATAAGTAATATTTCGGATTTTTATACTCCTCCCACATCTTTTGTCAAAAACAGTATCTTTTTTTAAAATATATTTTATTGATTTTTTACAGAGAGGAAGGGAGAGGGATAGAGAGTTAGAAACATCGATGAGAGAGAAGCATCAATCAGCTGCCTCCTGCACCCCCCCAACTGGGGATGTGCCGGCAACCAAGATACAGGCCCTTGGCCTGAATCGAACCTGGGACCCTTCAGTCCGCAGGCCGACCGTCTATCCAGTGAGCCAAACAGGTTAGGGCAACAGTAACTTTTTTTTAAAGACTGCCCTACCTAGTTTGTAAGAGAGCAACCTGTTAACCTTTAAAGCACATAAGTCAGGAGTCAGAAATCCATATTTCTATTCAAAGTACCACTAACCGGGGGAAAAAGATCAGTTAAGAGCTACCTGTAGGTTAAAATAAGCTAATTAGCAGATAACATGGTATATTGTGGGAAAAGAAGAAAATGTTAGTAGGAAGGACAAAATAATTCAGACTTAATGGATGGATTGAAAGTTTTTTGCTTTTACTTTTTTTTTTTTTTAGAAGTGGTTACATGTCTTCTTGACATTAATGTTATTCTTTGTCAAGCTAGGAAATATACTTTGAGAAAAGAACTGTATTATTCCTGATGTCTAAATGTTATTCTTGGAAAACATTTATTTTCTTGTTCTCTTCCCTTTTTCTGATCTAGCTTGGTTCTATTTGAAACTAAACAAAATAATGACAATAATTTTTTTTTAACTTTTGGAAGATTTTTTTTTAATGAACAAATCCAGAAGTTAGTAAACATGAACATTTTTTATTTAAGCTTAGAAGTTAAATTTTAAATGTAGGGCCTGCATTTTCAAGATACGTTTGCAGATTGGATTATGTAATTGGAGTCATCCCTTAATCATTATGCTTTGTGCCTTGTCTGAGAAGCATAACCTTCTGGAACCTAAAGAGCCATTCAGATGATAGCATAGTGAGATACTGTGGGTTTAGAATGATGTTCTATTCTACCTTCAAAGCAGAGCACATGCCTTCTAGCAGTACATTTTAATATTGTAAAAAAATCACTTCTATCTAAACACGTACATATACTTAAAGGTGAAGATGTCATTTTAAGGCTCATAGGCCTTTAAGCATTCCTACAGCAAGGGTGCTATGTTAGTTTTACTTTGCTATCTATTTCTTTTAACTCAAGTGGTAGAATAATTAATCTGCTTTCTAGCTGAGTAGTTTCTTTTAAAATAAACTACTTAAATGAAGCTTGTCCAGTTTTTAGATAATGGGCAGGGGCGAGGTCGTCTTTTCATGTCTTCCAAAGATCACAGTGTTTTCCCATAGTGTACCAGATGTCTCAGAGTTCAAGAGGATCATAGCATCCATTTTGGTGATAGATTTTGGAAGAGTCTGGAAGATAATCTATTCTCACTTTCTCAGATTGAACTTTCAAGCTGTGATACTTTTTTTGAAGTTATTTCTACACATTAATTAACGAGGAAGAATTTCCTTAGCAGACTTATTGTATGTGGCATATGAGAGTAGGCCATCTTACTGTGCTTTATTTTAAAGCACTGGCACATTCAGGTCTAGGATTGAATTCTGGTAAAACTTTTTTGTAATTGAATTTTTTGTTACATACTCTGCTTTGAAGTCAAGCGGAGAATTTTTCATTAAAATAAGTCTTTTACACACATTCTTTTTAGATAGAAAAGTAAAGATAAAGAGATATTGAGTGGATGCTGAATTGCTGCAACTTCAGATCCTAGAGCCCATGTCACACCTATTCTCAGTCTACCAATAATTAGTAAAAGACATTGAGAATCCCTTGTCCCCCCTATCCAACATTGACTATTAATAAGACTGACAGTAAGGACTTAGCAGTTAGAAATACTATGTACTTTGTTTTGCTACCTTTCAATAAGAACCAGTGTGTAAAGTTGAAATTTCCTAACCAGAAATTTGAAGACTATGATGTGATTCCCTGGGCCTTGATTCCAAAGGAGCTCTCTGAATATGGGTTTACTAGTTGGTGGTGAATTGATAGTCGCCAACTATTAGGCCTTTATGTCCAGATATTATCTCAATTTATGGAGTAAGGTCCCTGAGTTCTCCTCTTTCCTTCCACAGGGCAAGCAGGAGGACTTCAAGACGACAGTTCTGGAGGGTATGGAGACGGCCAAGCATCAGGTGAGGGTGGCTTAGATGCTTGCCACTTAGTAGCAAGAGCCGCCAAGTCAGGGATTGATGCTTGCAAGTGTTTTTGGCTGTGGTATCCACATTTTAGCCAGAAGCGCAGGGGAAATTTAACCCACAGGACAGAGTAGTATTAGGAGAGAATGTAGCTAGAACAAGGCAAGCAAAATCTTTTGAAGTCCTCAGGCCGATCTCAGCCCTCCGCTCTTTGTGTTTTTAAGGAGATGGCGGATACTTTTCTCCCCAGCAGTTTATGTAGTATCAGTAAAGATGACCTAAAACATAAACTTAGGAATCATGGGACCTTTAAAAAGAAATATAGTTGTGTACATAGAGAGAACAATCTATAGGCTAAAAGTCTTTAAAAATAAAAGGACGGAAAGGCATTCTAGGACTAGTCAGAAATATGCAGGCAAGTGACTCATTTCACAAATGGTTGTTGCATAGTGTTGGGTAAGTTTTTTTCAATGAACATTGCACAGTTAATTGTTTTGCAGTTTAAACATTTTGTTTCTCACATGAAAATTAATATTTTTTAAAGTCTGCTCGAGATGCTCTTTATTTTCAGACCAAACTAAGGGATTTTTTACCTGTAGGGAAAAATAAAGGGTTAAATGATTTTTTAGGGCCTGTTTGGTCCAGGAATCCAGAGTACTATGTCTGCCTCTTCAAGAATGTTTTTGTGTTGTGGTGTCAAGGCTGCTTTTACATATTGATACAATTGGGATAGGTATTACTCTATTTTTGTAGTATCATTTTTCAATTGTTACTTCCTACTTTAAAATTATTTGTCTATTGTAGTTTGTGTACAGTAGGTCCAGGGAGTATTTGTATTTTACTTTTGGAGCAAAGATAGTTCAGCTTTAATACAGAAATAATATTTAGGGGATTCAGAATGTTAGAAAAGGATTTCTTTAAATGCTAGCCCAAGGATTGGCAATTGATAACCAATATATGGTTATCTTAGAGGAGTTAAAAAATCCTTATTTAGCCAAACTTTCAAGAATGTTTTTCATCGAAGGATGTACAATTGGATCTTCCATGGAATTGTTGAGGGTCAGAGATAGCGTTTAGAGCTTTAATCTTGAACTATATTGAGTTTTCGTGTTGCTTTTTGTTTTGTTTTTATGTGAATAAATTTACTCTTGATAAAGTAAGTAAAATATTGTATTACTGAAAGTAAAAGCAAGCTTTCATATAAAGCTGTGGTGCTACAGACTTAACATGAGTAGAACATGAGTTTTAAGCGTTTCCAGGAATGGTGGTGACTATTCTGAATCCTTCAAGATCTCCCTTCAGGCCTTTGTCATGTTCAGAAGTATGCATTTGTGTGATGATCAATCAATATTAGAAATGTGCTTATAAGTGATCAACAATCTTCTCTCAATAAAGCCGATGACCCTCATGAGTGTTTTGGGACAGGGATCACATCTTGACTTTTTAAAAACCCAAATCAAGTTGAGGTATACACCCTAAATCTTAAAAATTAGAAGGGAACTTGAGGTCATCTTTTGTCTAGCTTCCTAGACGAACAGATAGTATTGTATCACCCTGTTTTATGGATTAGGTCCGGAAACAAAGTTAAATGACTTGACCAGGGCTACGCCAGCAGTTGGGGGAATGAGAGCCCAGAGCTCTTGTTTCTTAAGCATAGACTACTCATTATACACTGCCTCCCAGAATCATTTGAAATGTGCATTGCCCGTGAAAAGAAAACATGTAAAGCATAGGAAATCATACGGTTCTCCTCTTTTATTCTTTTCTCTCCTTCATTCTTTATTCCTTTTATTTGTAAACTATTATAAGACTGAATATGGTACATCTATAGTTGACTGACTTTAAGTAGTCTTTGGTATGTAGATCCTATTAGGCTTTTGTTTTCACTCTAGCTAGAAACCTAGTTAGAGTTAATTTATCTACTTTATTGTGGGGAGGGGAAGCAAGCAATTCTCATGGAAAAAGAGCTTTCCTCTCTGTTAATTTTTGTATTTCTGTTTCCTTACTCAAGATGCTGCTGGTATATCAGAATCAGGAGGGGGAAGTGAGTTCATGGAACAGGAGGCCTTCATCTTCACCTGTCCCCCCTTCCCTTTCCTGCCTCTAGAATGGACCTATCCAGAGAGATCTAAATTAGTCCCTTAAGTAATTTAACTACTTTTACTATGTTTTCAGAGAAAGTGTTGAACTCCTCAGATGATGAGAAAAAGTAGTTGTGCTTACAGCATTACTGCATTTTAAAGGTGAGCTAGAACTTCCTGTGTGAAGTGGTGAGAAAGAGTAAGCGAATAAAGGGCAGGATTGGTATGCAGGCAACACTGGGGCTTTTAAAAAATTAAATAGCATCTTTGAAACATTCTTAATTCCTAGAGTACCAGATTCTGATAAGTGTACACAAACACCAAAGTATAAAACTGTTCCAGAGCCAAGTGTAAATTATTACTGATAACTTCCTTTTAATAAGGATATTGACAACTGTACTCTTTAAGGTTTTCTCTCTAAAGGATACACTTAAGAGTTAGATTATCCAGGGTGGTCTGTTAGTTCATTTTGGAAATAGCCTAGAAATTTAGCTTCTGAAAAGTTTAAGTTCCAAATTAATTTTTGTTTCTTGTGAAAAAAAGATTAGATTTTTTTCTTGCAGGCGTTTCGCCTTGATTTTAATAATGGCTTTCCTTCCTTAAAAATAATAGTCTTTATCCCTAAAAACCAAAAGGAAGGACATAATTACCAAGATTTTTTTTAAGAGACCATTTTTCATTTTTAAAAATTGATGAAGTATTTAAGAATAGCTAGCTTTTTTAGATGTTATATAGAAGGTCAAGATGGAGAAGACTGTTATTCCACAGATAATGGCTTCTTTAAATTCCTATTTAAAAACTTTTGATATTTGATTTAAAGATACTTTAAAACTGCCACACGACTTATATAAATAAAATCTCTTAATTGTTCCATATTCTCAAGATTCTCAGAGTTAGCCAGCTGCATTAGAATGCTTTTTAAAAAATATTTTTAAGTTGATTTTAGAGAGAAGAAGGGAGTGGGGTAGAGAGAAAGAAACATGGATAAACTGCTTTTTGCTCGCCCCCTACTGGAGATCCATTCTACAACCCAGTCAGTTGCCCTAACTGGGAATAATCTGGTGACCTCTTGGTTCATGGGTGGATACTCAATCATTGAACCATACCTGTTATTATAGTGATTTTTTTATGGTAATACTTGAAATGAGGAGCCAGGTGTAATATAAAGTTAAGTGGGGTTTTTTCCGACATGGTTTTCCTATCATTGACAATAGTATTTTGCAATAGGATTGATGTTTAGTGACCACCAGTTAGACGTAGAGAAAATAATAGCTAAGAAAGAAAATTACTCCTGTTTTGCGGAGGGAGAAAAGTAGACTTTATAGAGTTTATTGATTTTCATGTTAATAGTAGACACTCATGAAATAAACCAAGAAGTAAACTATTAAGAGATATTTGGTTCAAATACTCAGGATTATTATTATTATGTAGTTAATGCTTCTTATAATATGACATGTTTTTTTTATCTTGGTTTTATTTTTTGTTTATTTATTGTGATTTGGTGATAGGGGACTAGGGACAGCAAAGCTGTAGTTTTAGAAAATTTCACATTATTGAAGTAACCTATATCCCCTGATAGATAGCATTTCTTCTTTTCTTGCCTTAATTTCATACTCTATCCTCAGCAGTCGCTTCTTACTGATTATTTTTTTCTTTAAGAATAATTAATTATCCTGGTAATCTTTAATTTTAGGTTGGGATTCATTAAATGTGAGGATTGTTGATTTGATTTAGTAACTTGAACAGTATTTTCCCCTCATTATCTGTTGTGGATAGGTAGGTTTTTCTCCTTGTCTCCGAGAACAGTGTTTCCTAATGTGCAGCCCATATTAGCATTAGGCATTTTTGCTTAACCTCTTGTTAATCATTTTGTTTTCCTAGGCAGTGTTTGAATGTCTTTGTGGCAACACCTAAATAGCTTAGCTATAATTTTCCAAGTTGCAATTCACCTACCTTGTTTGTTTTATTCTTCTAATCTTACTAATACCTTTTCCTTTAATTTTGCTTTCATTATCAGTGCTTCCAAATTCTGTCTTAAGTGCTTTAAAGTAATTAAATATGGTACCTGGTACCTATTTAGTTACTTATATGTAATTATTTCAGTGGTATTGAATTTTAACACTCCTTAAATTGTGTCTTGATAATTCTTAAGCTGATGGTTAAGTATATTTTATAAAGTGATCTTAGAAATATAAAGTAAAGTATATGTAAATGTATGTTTAAGGACATCTTATAAAGATGTACTTAACTTTCAGCATAATAAACACACCAATTTAATACCCAATTTAAAGTTTCAAAATAACATTTTATAGAATATGAGATATACTACATTTATATGTATTATATATGCTACGTGTATATATACATGTATATGTACTATATACAATATGCAGTAACATATTTTATTTGTAATATATAATACACCATTTGTAATGTTTCTGTCAGAAAAGGTAAATTCCTTGCCTTCTTCTCTCTCATCATTGTAGTCTGCTTAACTTCTTTCACTGCTTGCCAGCACTGAATTATGGGAACTAATGGGGATGCCATTGATGAGATTGTGTATTTTATACTATTTGTTATTAAACCTTAGAGGCCTCTTCATGTTCCTTGCTCTAATCCTCAAAAAGGGCAGGTGATTGTGTTTTTCACTCCATGGCATCTTTTGCTTTCTGTTTATGTATTTACCTTAAAATTTATTGTACACTATTAGTGATAGCAATTTTAATTAGCATATTCTCCAACATTATCAAGTTATTTTGTCAACGAAAAATAATTCAGCGCCTTGTTATGTTTTATAAGGTGTATTGTTTCACTCAGTAAACTAATTTTGGAGTGACTAAATTTTAAGGATGTTTTAGCTTTTGAGCAAAAAAAAAAATTTTTTTTTAAGGAGGTAAGATCAGGCTGTGAATGAGGCAAAGCTTTACAGAGGTTCTCGGGTCCAAAAGGAGTTAGAGCCATAATCATTATCCCTAATTCGGAATTCACTTGCAGTTCTCCCAGAAGTCCTTTGCTTGCTTTGCTAGGTGTGGAGGGTGCGGCGTTCCAGAGTAGACTTCCTCATGACCGGATGACTTCTCAAGAAGCAGCTTGTTTTCCAGACATCATCAGTGGACCACAGCAGACCCAGAAGGTCTTCCTATTTATTAGAAACCGCACAGTGAGTTCTTTTTTCCACCTCGTTGTAAAAAGTGCCTATTACTTTTAGAGAGAATATGGGGAAAGAGAGTACCATTGTTGAAAATTAGTGTGTTTTTTCCCCTTCAGATATTTTTACATTTTTATACGTGATTCTTGTTTTTGTAAAATTGAGATCCTACTTGCCCTCATTCTTTGGCTCTTTTTCAATCCTTGTAGCCTCATATACACAATAAGAATCTTTACACGATTAAAAAAAATACTTCTAAAATAATCACTTTTTCTTTCTCAGGATAAGAGAAACCATTATTCTGTTCTATTTATCTGATTCAACATCCTCCTCTGGCTAAATATAATTGATTTTTAATGTTTGCATAATACTTTGTCTGTCAGTCAAGTCACAGTTTAACTGTTGGACATTTTAGTGTCCGTTTTTACATATTATAGTGGACCTCTGGACAGCTTTTGTACATTCTTGACTCTATTATTTCCTTATGATTGAGTCCTAAAAGAAAAGCTACTTTGTTAAAATGTATGAATGGCCACTTACAAGGTTTTTGTTTTGTTTTGTTTTTTAAATATATTTGTATTGATTGCACGGAGGAAGAGAGAGAGAAACATCAATGATGAGAGAGAATCATCGATTGGCTGCTTCCTGCACTCCCCCTACTAGCGATGGAGGCCATAACCTGGGCATGTGCCCTTGACCGGAATTGAACACGGAACCCTTTAGTCTGCAGGCCAGTGCTCTATCCACTGAGCCAAACCAGCCAGGGCAAGGTTTTTTGTTTGTTTGTTTTAATATTTTTTATTTTTATTTATTTCAGAGGAAGGGAGAGGGAGGAAGAGATAGAATAATTGATCAGCTGCCTCCCGCACGCCCCCCACTGGGGATCTAGCCCGCAAGCCAGGCACGTGCCCTGACCAGGAACTGAGCCGGGACTCTCTAGTTCCCAGGCCAAAACTCTGTCCACTGGGCCCACGGCGAGGAGACCCCTTTAGTTTTGAACCAGGTTCCCAGATTGCTTCCCAGAAGGGCTAAGCCAGGTGACACATCCATTGCCTTGTCCTTATTTTGTTATTAAAATGATAATCTGTGCTGCTGTAGTAGACCAAAACTTTTTCATTTCTTTTACATTTCTTGGATTATTTAAACTCACTGACTGCTTTTTTACATTTATTAGCTATTTCTTCTATGAATTTTTCTTTCATATCCTTTATTCATCAGAAATTTCTTAACCATACAGTAGAGGAGGGCAAGGTACTATTCAGAACATATTCATTGCACTCTAGGGTGATAAAAAACAAATTTACCTTGTAATTTCAGTTATTTTGAATTTAGCTCAAAGTGTCATTTTAGCATGTCTGCTTTTAGTCATCACTGACTTCTTTATTGTGACTGGTAGGTTGCAAAATTACTGCTAAATTTGGATTGCTTAGGTAGTGGGATTGGTAGGTTACATTGTGTTTTTGTAGTACAGAATAAGGTTCTCTTTTGTGAAGAAAAAACACATTGATTTTTAAAAATGTGAGTGGAGCCCCACCAGTGTGGTTCAGTAATTGAGCATTTATCTATGATCCAGGAGCTCACAGGGCACATACCTGGATTGCGGGCTCGATCCCCAGTATGGGGCTTATGTGCAGGAAGCAGCCAATCTCTCCCTTTCCCTTTTCCCTTTGAAATAAAATATATATATATATTTTAATGTGAGTGGAAAATTTTTCATGTGTATTTCTGAGGTCAATTTGTCTTATAATTGAATCCACATTTATGTGTAGCATAACACTTGATTTAAATGGATCCTTTTAGACAAAGTTGTCTTTATATACATATCTATATATAGATATGTATACACACATTTATATACAGATAGATAGATTTTTTTTAAAAAATTGATTTCAGAGAGGAAGGGAGAGAGAGATAGAAATATTAATGACTAGAGGCCTAGTGTGCGAATTCGTGCACCAGTGGGGTCCCTTGGCCTGGCCTGCGGGATCGGGCTGGAACCAGCTCTCAAACATCCTCCAAGGGGTCCCGGATTGCTAGAGGATACAGACCAGGTCAAGGGACCCCACGGGTGCACCATCAGGGCTGGGGAGGGACCATGGGAGGGCTCCAGGGCATGTCCGGCCTGTCTCAGTCAGTCCCAATCAGCTGGACCCCAGCAGCAAGCTAACCTGCTGGTCTGAGCATCTGCCCCTGGTGGTCAGTGCACATCATAGCGAGCAGTTGAACAGCCTTAGTGTATCATTAGCATATTACGCTTTGGTTGAATGGTCGACTGGGCACTTAGCATATTAGCCTTTATTCTATAGGATGAGAGAGGATCATCAGTGAGCTGCCTCCAGCACACACACCCCTGGGAATTGAGCAGCCTGGCCATGTGCCCCGACAGGGAATCAAATCATGACCTCCTGGTTCATAGGTCGATGCTCAACCACTGAGCCACACTGGCTGGGCAACCTAAGCTTTATTTTAATGGTGGAAGGAGTTGGGGGGTGAGAAGCCTGGGCCCAGAGTATACTTAAGGAATTCCATTTTCCATTGACAGGCCACAAGAGATGCTATGACTTTGGTTATATTACAAATGACCAAACTTCTTGTTCATTGAAACTTGTCTTTGGAGCAGTCTTTATTAAGTTTTAGATAAGACTTAAATACAGTGGTATGCAGTTGGTCTTACATTTTGAAGATGTATATTCTATTTGAAGAGAATTCATGTTTGAGCCCTTGGGATTGTACCACAGTATTTTTTATTTTTCGTCTTACTGCTTTTCAGCAGCATTTGGATAATAATTGACCACTCTTTTTTTCTTAAACACATTACTCCCTTAGCTTAACATAGTGTTACTAGAGGCCCAGTGTACAAAATTTGTGCAAGAGTAGGCCTTCCCCTGGCTGCTGGCACTGGCTTCCCTCTGGTACCTGGTACCCGGGCAGCCCTGGCTTTGTCCAGAAGGACGTCCAGTCTAACTAGCATATTATACTTTTACTAGTATTATTGTAGACGAGTAGCCCATCGCGAGTAGCCCATCGCGTGATAGCGCTTGTAGTAGGCCACCCGCTGTTTCTGCGGGAGCCAGCAGGAACCGCAGCATGCCACCAGGAGCCACGCTGCTTCACAGGAGCCATGCGGCTTCCATGGAGGGTGGAAGGGAGCCGGGAGGGAGCCGCGCCAATTCCACGGGAGGCGGGCCTGTGCTTGGCCTCAGAGGCTGCAGGCCAGCCCCCTGTCTGTCTCTGTCTCCGCTCCAGGCCTCACAGGGCCTCACCTGCACACTCAACCTCCTCCTGTGGTTGTGACCCGTTACGATGTCCTGGCCTAATTGCGTATTTCCTCATTTTATACACACACACATACATATACATATACATATACATATACATATACATATACATATACATATACATATACATATACACACTCACTCACTCACTCACTCACTCTAGAGGCCCAGTGCATGAAAATTCATGCAACAGAATGGGGGAGGTCCCTCAGCCCCGCCTGCCCCCTCTCACAGTCCAGGAGTCCTCAGGGGTGGGAGGAGACCTGGTGATTAGGGGCAGGTGATACCCCCATCACACCTCTGCTGCTGCCATTGCTGCCAGCGCAAACCTCGGCCGGCCTTGGTTACCTGAACCTTGGGCAGTGCTGGGCGGCTGGGCAGCCACCATTTGAGGCGCAGGCAAGCCTCGGGCCAGTCCTGGGTGACTGAGGGGACTGGGGGACTCCAGAGGTAGGCGTATGGCAAGGCCCTGGCAGGGCTGAGGGGACTGGGTGCTGCCATCTTGTGGCTGTGGGTGCTGCCATCTTTGAGGGCGTGATAGTCAGCATATTCCCTCCTTATTGGCTGTAGGCATCACCATCTTTGCGATGGTGTGAGGGTCAATTAGCATATTCCCTCTTTATTAGATAGGATAGATGGTTTTCTCCTGTTTCCCTGGCTGCTATCTTCTCTGACTGCGTTGTAGGCTTATCCTTGAACAACAGGCCATTATGTGAACTGGTTGGAGTTCCTTCAGGCTCCTAAGGTCCTCTCCTGTTAGGACCTCTCTTCTACACTTTTGGCGTCATTTATCACACATATGCGCATTGCTCTAGATCTTAACGCTCCTGTAAGCTGCAGCTATATATGGAGATACTAGTTTTATATCTACTCTTGATTATCTTGAAACATTTATAACTCATTATCTCATCTTTCAGTGATCCTTATTCAGTGAATGGCACACTGACTCATTTAGTTGTATAAGCCACAAACGGAGGAGTTTTCCTTGGCATCTCTTTTCCCCCACCTCTGTTCATTTTGTTGGTTGTACCTACTCAGTATCTCTGGCGTCATGTAATCCAGGTTTAAATTCTAGTTGCTTCCTACCAGCTATAAGATATTGGCAAGTTATTAGATTTTGTGTTTTTTTTTTTTAGGTTAAATATCTCTCAGCTTCAATAATTTGCTCATTTGACATGTTTTTGTATTTCATTAGTTTCTTTGTCAAGAATATAACCCTCGCCCTAACTGGTTTGGCTCAGTGGATAGAGCGTCAGCCTGCGGACTCAAGGGCCCCAGGTTCGATTCCAGTCAAGGGCATGCACCTTGGTTGCAGGCACATCCGCAGTGGGGAGTGTGCAGGAGGCAGCTGATCGATGTTTCTCTCTCATCGATGTTCCTAACTTTCTATCCCTCTCCCTTCCTCTCTATAAAAAATCAATAAAATATATATTTAAAAAAAAAAAAGAGAGAGAGAATATAACCCTCATTGTTTCAGTGAAAGGAAAACCTGTATTTGGGGGTCTTAAAGTTAAAAGGATATTTTAAAGTGGCAATATGGTATACACCAAGTTGTGTGTAATACAATTTCTATCATTTAAATACAGTTACAGTTGTGGTTGGATAATCCAAAGATTCAGCTGACTTTTGAGGCTACTCTCCAACAATTAGAAGCACCGTACAACAGTAAGTAATGTGTTCAGTAGAACTGGTTTTGGACTGGATTATGAAAATTGACATTTCCTTCCAGGAACTTCATGACTCCTTAATCTTTTTAATACTTATTTTCATTTTATTTCACCTTGTATTTTGCAAAAATGAGCCTTGTAGAAAAGTTATTTTGTATGCTTGTGTTTTCTGGATTTTAAATTGTAGTGACAGATGAGTGAGTTTAAGAGATTGCTAATGATTTTCCCAGACCTGTGTTCCAGTTTTACTCCATGGAGTAGTTCGTTGGCGTTCAGTTGACTGGCTATGTAGCTTTCTCATTTCCTACTTGGCACTAATAAATCTTGCAAAGTTTTTGCCAAAGTAAATGAGCATACTATTACATTAAGAAGGGTTTGTTTTGACTTTTATTTCATTGTAATGGAATGTCATTCTTAAAAATGTCTAATTATGTGTTACGCATTTTGTATTACCTCATAAACTTAGTTCTAAGAATCACTTTTCTAAAGGAGTCACATGACCTGAAGGTTGTGGGAAAGATGTGTAGAATGCTTTCATGATGGAGAAAGAGTTAAAAAGTATTTTGTTTAAACTGCTACAAATATAAACATGTTTTTAACTTCATTTTCCTACAGGTGATACTGTGCTTGTCCACCGAGTTCACAGCTATTTAGAGCGCCACGGTCTTATCAACTTCGGCATCTATAAGAGGATAAAGCCCCTCCCAAGTAAGGGCCTGGTCACTGCGTTCCTAATTGTGTTATCGTTCAAGGACTCATTGTATTTCCAGGAGGCTTTTAGCATTTTATTTTCATTTCTAAATCTATATTTGGAGTTAAAATATTCCAGAGTTCATCTTAAAGGTCAAAATTAAAATCTCTTCATAAATGCATTTCCTATAATTTCTGGTTTGATAGGTATTTAGAAAGTTATTAGACTTCCAATTTAAAGTAAATCAATTAAAATATAAAATTTATTAAAAATGAGAGAAGTGAGTTATGAAAGCAGGAGGTTGGAGGTTTTCTCTCATTGACTAGTTTTTTTTTTATGGTATTTTACACACTATTTACCCCTTTCAGGGTCTCCAGATAATATCTGCTAAGGATCCAGGAGTTAGGGATATTTTGAGAGTTAATTAAATAATTAATTATTTTACAAATACATTTAAAAATTCATAATTATTTTTGATGCTTTAATAATTCTTCCAAAAGGGATACTGAAGACTGTAGAAGTCAAGCTTAAAGAAAATAGCGCTTTAAAGATAAATAGGATGGCTGATCAAATTGTCATAGTATAATTGTGAGGTAATGAAGCAGTTATTTACAATAAATTAACCACGGGTCACAGATACTGAAACACATAACTGAAAAAAATGAGAAAGTAAATCCCAACATAAAGGATTTCACTTACAAATTTTCAACATTGAATTAAAGTTTATGAGTTCTATATATTTGCTAATTTATATTCAGACTAGTGGCCTGATGCACAGATTCATGCACATTGAAAGGAAATTAATTAGAAGAAATATTTTAATATCACTCTTTGCCCTTTCTCTATAATAGAAGTATCAGAGATGAAAGAAAATTAGTACAATATATATGAAAATAACATATAAATTGATTAATAAATAACAACATGATATAACAACAACAAAAACATATAAAAACATGACTGGTAAATTGATAAATTTATTCTAATATATCCCACATTAAGGGTAAAAACTTCGAACTCGAGAGAAAGCAACATATAACTGACCATGTCTGAAAACGGGTTCAAGTAGGAATTTTCCTACTCTGTCTAGATTGGCGCCAGCGAGAGCTTTACTGGTGTGTGTATCGTGCATGCACGAGTCAACGTTTATTTTTAAATTGCCAGTACACATCATATGACCGACATATAATCGGTTAGCCTTTTATATATATAGATACTCTATATTTTGAAAATACCTGAATTGTTTACTTGGTAAGACATTATGGCATGTTTAAGTTTTCATGATAAAATACCATAATTACAAACTCAATCCTACAACAAAATATTCTAATTTTTGTTCATTTTTTGCTTTTAGCTAAAAAGACAGGAAAGGTAATTATTATAGGCTCTGGAGTCTCAGGCTTGGCAGCAGCTCGCCAGTTACAAAGTTTTGGAATGGATGTCACACTTCTAGAAGCTAGGGTAAGAATTTTATTTGGGGTTTAGAAGCCTGACCTAAAGGAAGTTATCTGTTGCAAATTAAGAAATCATAACTTGAACTAAACCAAATTGACTTATATTATGGCCCATAAAAGTATCTTGGATCGTGTTATTTATATTGAAGCACTTGACAGTAAAGCTTTGAAAGGTGCTTAGTGAGGATTTAGAGTGTGTAAATGATCTGCGTATCCTTTTGATGGATATATGCAGGTCACGGGGCTTCCGGATGTATCCTTTGCAGGAGGCAGTGTTTTTAGTAGTGGAACACAGTGAACTGTATTCTTGTTTGGTAGTCAAGGAAAAGGAATTGGTTCTCAGGTAGCAACCATCTTTTAGGGCCTACTGGTTGCCTTCTCATTAGTCCTAGAGAGAGATGGAAACTGCAGTAAAGAAGGAAAAGGATGATGGCACAGAGTGGGAAAAAGGATGTCATGTTAGAACACTGCTATTTAAATTCTCTTCATTTGTAAGTTTTGAGGTTTAATTATCTTCCAGTAGCTTTAAGGCCTTCCTGGACTCCCACTATTTAAAAAATACTGCTCACCCTGGCCCCGTGGGTCTTGGTTGGAGCATCGTCCTGTACACCAAAAGGTTCTGGGTTTCTAGTCTCCTTTAGGGCATATACCTGTGTTGCAGGTTTGATCCCCTCTCAGGGCAAGTGTGGGAGGCAGCCAATCTTATGTTTCTCTCTTTCTCCCTCTCTCTTCCTTTCTCTAAAATTAATTTAAGATAAATTAATTAAAAAATAAACTCTTAGGGTAACCTAAACAACCTAAAATTTTATAAAATCTAGTACAATCCAAATTGCTATTTGTAAATTGCTAATTTATTTACTTGGTTTTTTTAAAATATGTTTTTATTTCAGAGAAAGGAAGAGAGAGGGAGAGAGAGATCGAAATATCAATGATGAGAGAGAATTGATTTGCTGCCTCCTGCACACGCTGTTCTGGGGATGGAGCATACAACCTGGCCATGTGCCCTGACCAGGAATCAAACAGTGGCCTGGTTCATGGGTTGATGCTGAATCCACTGAGCCACACTGGGCTGGGCTAAATTGATAATTTTTTAAAATAGTCTTTTCAAATCAAAAGTAAATAATTTCTGATACAGTCTTACTAAAAATATTTTATTCATTAACTAAGAAAACAGTTTTGTGTCCTCTGTGTCCGGTGCACTAAAAATATAGTAAGGAATGATAGAATCATTATGATTCCTACCCAGTGGAGTTTTAATCCAGTTTACAGGTTTTTGTTTTGTTTTGTTTGCTTGGAGTTTGCATGTCTGTATCCATAATTGAGATATCGTTGCAGCTCGGTAAGGTTGTCCCATACTTGAAAGGCCCTATTCAGCAGAGATAAACCTGTGCCTATTTAGGAACGAGTGGAATTGTTAATAGTTCACGCTCATTAGACATTGCCCCTGGGCATGGACCTGTTCTGGAGAACCATTTATCAAACAAATCATCTATCATATCATTCAAAGCTGACTTTGGGCACTGGAGGGCAATAGTAGGAAATCAGTGGTAGAAAGATGGTGTTTAGTCGGAATTTCTTAATACATATTTTCTATGCGTCTGACCCTTGCTTAGCCTGTTCATTAGTGCTGTTACAGACAGCTGGATAGAGAGACAGCAGTGCCTGTTATTAAATATGTCTTCTGACTACCAAATTGTTTTTCCCATTTCACACCATAATTCCATGCCTTTCTGTATGTCATTCATTACCTGCCTCTCCCATTTAAACTCTATTTGCTCTTTGTGCCCACTGTACTGTTTATTGCATTCCGTGTAAACTCTCCACCTTCATTTTAAATTATAAGAAGACAGAGGCATGGGCGGACCATGCCCGGTTCTTATGGTTAAAATAGAATTGGTGATTTTAGCCATTTAATTTCTGAAAAACAGGATCGTGTAGGTGGACGAGTTGCCACATTTCGCAAAGGAAACTATGTAGCTGATCTTGGAGCCATGGTAGTAACAGGTCTTGGTAAGTAGTTTTATGCTATGATACACTTCTGAGATCCATAAGGTTGTTTACTGGGAAGCTTATATTTTAAAACTATAGATGCAATTTTCAAATATATTGACTTAGAGTACTATTCTTACTATTAGTGAGAGGTAAACAGACACATAGGCTTCCTGAAAGAATAGATGAGTGTGTGCAAAATTTAAACTGAACAGACATTTGAACCTAGCAGATCCAGTTCTGGGAAATTATCCTAAGACAGTAATCAAGTGGACCATCTTATGTTTGGAGCATTTTTAATGTGGCACAGCAGAACGTCAAATCTCAGGATAGAAGATGCAATTGTTACACATGAGAACTGTACAGCCACTAAAAGTTATGTAACTCCATATAAACATGAAAGGATGTCCACAATGTGGGCTAAGTTGTAAAAAGATTACAAACCAAAGCAATACATGTGTTATGTATGATCCTTTTGTATGTGTATATCTAATTTTATGCACATAAAATCTAGAAGAGTCTAGTGCTAACTGGGACTATAGGTAATTTTTTGCTTTCTTCTTTATGCTTATCTTACACATTTGTTTTACTTGTGGAGATAGATAGATAGATAGATAGATAGATAGATAGATATGTAAATAAAATACACAAGTTTGGGTATTTTCCATTTGAGTAACAATATTTTTGCTTTGAGATTTTTGTTTTCTTTTCATAGGTATGTTGAATTTAATCATATGAGTTTTTCCTAGGAGGGAATCCCATGGCTGTGGTCAGCAAACAAGTAAATATGGAACTAGCCAAGATCAAGCAAAAATGCCCACTTTATGAAGCCAATGGACAAGCTGTAAGTGGAGGATAAACAGAACTTTTCAAAATTTCTTTGGTTCACTTGAAAACATTTTCAGGGAGAATGTCTGGGTGAATATATACACATATACCGTACATATCAACTGAGGGCAGAAATTATGTAACATTTTCTGATTGTTCCTTAATTCTAAGCTTTATTAGGAAGGGCTTATTCATATATGCAAATACATAGGCCAGTTTAAGCATTTATTTTTAGACATTTAATGAAAGCTAGCTAGTTAGTCTTTTTATTTAGTTGTGGCCACCTACTCCAAGAGACCTATGTAATTGACACCTGATTCTTCCGTTCTTTGTATTGTGCATTCCATCATTTGCTTTAGCTCCAAGTGCTCTTTATGACTTCAGTTTTGTATTTGTAAATTCAAGTTTTTAATGGGCTAGTAGCCAAATTGTAGTACTTAGCCAATGCTTATGTAGGTATCGTTAAACCAGATGCATAGGAACGTCTTATACTTAGTATGGCAGCAGAATGAAAGTGATGTTCTGTATGGGAGAGTGACAGTAACAACTATATGATAGGCTTAGACCAAGCATATCAAACTCAAAGGCTAACATGAGCCAGCTAAACAAGGTTTAAGTTTATGTGGGCCACAAAAAACAAAAGCTTCAATTTTCATAGAAACGTAGGTTTATTTAGATAGAAACATGCTGAATCCAAAGGGCTGAAATGAGTAATCATTAACATAAAACAATAGTACATTTTAATAAAAATTAATATTTTTTCTTGAACATTAACTTACCAGACACTGAATAACTGCACAAATATTAATAAGTGTAACACAAATAAACCTATTTTTCTTGTTCTCCGAAAGTGAAATATTTCCTGTTGCGCACACCAAACCAATCAGTCCAAGACTAATGACGTGGCCATCGGCTGCTAAAATACTCGCTGCTGGTATTAGTGGAGAGAAATGGTGCGCCTGCACGAAAGGCACGTAAGGGAAATGAATGCAACACAATTATAGTCATCAGTCATTAGCGGACATTGTAGTTCATTAATAATTACGTATAACAGGGTATTGTAAAAATTAAATTACGAAATTTTTATTATAACATTTCTTACATACTGTTGTATTGGCTGGGCTGCAAAAATATTCGTTGGGGGCGCGAGTTTAACATTTGTCTTAGACTATGTAAGTCAATCTTAAATTTTAGGAGTGAGTAAAATTCAAAAGTTTTATGTTCAGCAGAAAGTTTACCAGCTTCCCTATCAGGAGCAAGAGGGTCTACAATTCTGAGGAAGGGAATTTTCGCTACATGTCAGTTTAGCTATTGTTATTAAAGTGGTAAGATCCATGGGACATTCTAAGCCATTTCTTCATACCTTTAAGCTTTATGGCGTTCATATCAGAGAAGGACAGGTTTTCAGGGAATGCCTTAGTTCCCATCTCCACCATTGTGGCAGAATTAGCAAAATAGAATTAGATTAAAAGAATGAAGGAGAAGTTCATGCAACAATTTAGTAAATGTTTACTATTCTGCAGAGATAAAGGATATAGAGTTGAATAAGACATTCCCTGCTATGTAAGATGCCATAGTGGAGTGGGACTTGAACACAAATAATTATTCCCCAACTTTTTGTTATGGAAAATTTCAAACATACACAAAAGTAGAAAGAGTGCGACAACGGATTTCTATTTTTCCACTCCAATCTTGTTTTATCTGTCCAGCCCCCTCTTTTGTCTGGAGTAAACATATCACAGTTGGTCAAGTATTTATTGAACATTCGCCAAAATCTAGGCCCTGTCTTAAGCACTGAAGATGTTTTCTCTGCCTTTAAGGGGCCTAACTTCTAGTGACTCCAGATGTCTTATATGAACTTGAGAGCATCAAATTAAAATCAAAGTGATCTCCCCCTTAATCATATTACTCATGCCCATTCCAATAACTTGAAAAACAGGCAGATTTGCCAAGAGTTAAGTAGAATAATAAGTTGCTACTGAATAGCCAAGGAGAGAGTCTGTTGAGGTGAGAGGGACAAGGCGGGGGAGGGGGGGCAGCGAGAATTAGAGGGAAGGAGAGCATTTGTGAAGGTGGCTTAGGACTTTAACATGGTTGTGAAGGGAAAGGCATTGAAGGCAGAAGTAAATTTGTCTAAGAGAAGTCTCTGAAAGACAATAGGATTATGCTGGTGAGGGACTGATGTTATAGAAAGCCAGCGTTTATGGGGGAGGCTGTGGCGTACTAGGCTGATTTGTTGGTTGGTACTTCACAAGGCTTAGAGTAGGGGAAGTAACATGAACAGAGGCCGTGTTTGGGGTAGACAAGCAGTGGTTTAGAGAATTGAATTCAGGAAGCAAGGCCTCTAAAGTGGATTACATTAGGTCTCAAGAAGTAATGGGATTGAAACCAGAGATGATCACTGATTATTGAGGCTGCCTTTTTCCTTAGATTTTCCTGAATGTAGAGCACTTAGCTTCATGTAGTGTAACAGTAAAAGGAAAGCTTTATTTTGGTAGAGATATCCAGAGAATTAGATGAGCTTTAATACCTCTTAAATTTTTTTTTAATATCTCTCAAGTGTGACCTATAACCAGCTGCCCATCCATTGGTTACTACTATGGGTTGAGGTAAACAGCTGACTCCAGAACATAAATAAACGACATTATTAACCACGCTGTTAGTTCAGATGATGACTTTTTTGGTAGCAAGACTTTCTCATTGAAGGAAGCAGTGTGTTAATTTAGGTTCTGGCATAAACTCCTAGTGAGGGAACTCAAAGCAATTGTTGCTCTGGCCAGTGTGATCACGCACCAAAGGGTTTCAGGTTCGATGGCTGGTCAAGGGCACATACCTGGGTTGTAGGCTCACCAAGCTCAGCCCTCTGAGCAGCACTGCAGTATACAGCTGTCACGCAGGTGTGTGGTTTTCAGCATGCTATTTTTTCAAGTGACATTTGTAGTTGTCATTCAACTCTGATCTTTATAGGATTTTTCTAAGTCTGTATGGTTCTATTTGGTGCAGTAGCCAAGTAGTAAGGAGGATTGATTAAACATTCTCAAATTTGGGGAAAAGTTATTTGCAGCGTTGAGTTCCGCTAGCCTTAAGGTAGTTAGGTAAACCTAAGAAGGGATATTAATATTTCTGTATCTTTACTGTTCCCTGAAGTCTAGCTCTGAGTATGAATGGCAACCGTTGACAATAAGACTGATTATTAGTTTATGGGACAAGTGCTAAGAGCTTATAGCTCCATTAATTTATGCTGATAATTCCAGTTATGCTTCGTGGCTTTAGAAATCTAAGGGGTCAGTAGGTGAGTTGCTTCATTCTCCCATTTTTCAGAGGAAGAATCTAAAGCTCAAAATGTGTCTGCCTAAGGTCATTACTAAGTAAGTTGTGGAATCAGGATCCACTGCTTGGGGTGGGTCCCCGGTTCAGGGAGCTGTAACAGTCACTTTAAGAAGGCAGCACAGTCCGTCTGGATGGGCATTCACCCAGCCATTGGTTTTCCTTTAGTAACTGTCCAATGAAGCGGGGTGTGTGCCTTCATTATTTGTGGACAGCTTCAAAAAAAAAAAAAAAAAAAAAAGAGGATGATTTGATGGTTCTGTTGTTACTACATAAAAAATAAATTCTTGTTCTCTACAAGGTCACTGTTAACTCACAATTAGAAATACCCTTGCACTATTCTATATGTCTTAAGGACATATCACTATTCAGCCATTTTGCTGCTATAGGGAAAAATTACATAGCAAGTGTTTTTATTTTGTTACCTTGTTGTTTGAATCACAAGAGTCCCTGACAGGAGTTTACTTCTCTGTTCTCCCTGGTCTGCACTGACAGCTAAAGCAGTGATTTGGGTTTGTTTTGGCTCTGGGTATAGAACAGGGGTTCTAACACAAGATACTATATCCCTGTAAATAGAGGTGTCTTCTAGCAGCTGCCCTCAGATCGACTGATGATGGAATTACACTCTGAACTACTTTAATCAGCTTGAAGTGGATGTGGACAAGGTTGGGAAATAGGGTAATAATTCAGGAACGTTTGGAGAGTCGCAGGTGAAGGGTCTCAAAACATGATTGTTGCCCTGGCCAGTGTGATTACATACACACCAAACGGTCTCGGGTTCAGATCCTGGCATATATCTGTGTTTGATCCCCGGCCTTTATTGGGGTGTGTATGGAAGACAACTAATCAATGTGTCTCTCTCACATAGATGTTTCTCTCTCCCTCCCTTTCACTCTAAAAATCCATGGGGAAAAATATCCTCGGGTGAGGATTAACAAAAAAACAACCACCACACAAACATGGATTGTTGGGGGAGACGGGGAAGTGACTGAATGTTTTCTGCATCTCCTGTACACCAGCCCGTAACTCGGGGGCTTTAGATTCTAGTTTTGTTTTGGCTTCTTTTGAGTAATGAGAAGGCATCTTAATCAAATTCCTGCCGTGCTGTAACATTCTGCATCACAATGGAACAGAGTCAGAGTTGTTGCCAAGTTGCGATCCAAAGATCAGAAACTACTTGGAAAAACAGATGCACTGGTTTTCTTGAATGGCTCAACTGTTAGAAGAAGAAAGAGAATACTAGAAAGATAACAAGTGTGGGTCTTTTACAAAAACTAACATAAAAATAAATGCTTGTTTACCTACCACAAGGTAGCCAGTTTCCACTTGTGTTTATAGAGAGTGGTGCTTAGATGATGATACTTCTGACTCAGGCCTGTTGGCCTTGTCAGTTTTCATCTTCCTTTGTGGAAACATTTTTGGTGTCTTTAAGGTATTCTTTTTCTATCCTTTAAAATCATGACTGCCAATCCCTGCTTTTTATAAATATAAAAATCTTCTGCCTTCCTTTAATGTTCCTGAAGTTGCAAAATAGGCATTTTCCCCTAATACTGACTTCACTTTTCCAAACTGTTAATTTATTCATTTAATAGGACTTTCCTGAGCACCTCTACTGATGCTATAATTGCTAGGGTAGCCCTTAGACACGTTGTGGGTACCTTCTCCACATGGCCTAGTCACTGCTTTAGGGAAGGCCAATATTTGCATAATCTAAAAAAAAATCCCTGTAGTTTAAAGATAGCCTTCATTTATAGAATTACGTTAAACTTTTGGATTAAGGATATACTTGTCCTTATTCTCCCTTTAGGAATAATAGCCAGATCTCGTTTTCCTTAGCTATTTGGGAACCTGAATTGGAGACTGTTCCGATGTCAATTTCTTCTTCTAGGTTTTACCAGAAGAAGCAATCTAAACCTTTGTCTTACTCTAACTCTAGAAGTGCGTGGAGGTGGAGGTTGACTGTGGCCTCCGTTGGCCAGATTGGGCCATTACCACTTTTTTCAATGTGTTACTCTTTTTAAGGATTTCTCTGGTTAAATCTCAGAACTTCCTGTACCCAGAACTAAGCTGCAGTCAACTGCAATCTGCTCTGCTGCTTCAGAGCTTCTGCAGACGGAATGAGATCAGGTTTTTGTAGACCTGAAGCTTTTGTGATGGTAGAATGCAACCGGAGGTTCAGCTAAGGAGGTGTCCTTTTTTGGAGATAACTTCTTGCAGGATCTGGGACGTTGTGCAGAAAGTTGCTTGGCTCTCCCTAACTTCATTCTGCATGGGCTAGATGCACAGGCTGCCCTCCCTGGCCACATCCAGGAATGCTCCACGCCGCCTGCAGCACCCACACTGTCAGAATTGTGCCTGTTTAGAGCAGG
Organism: Murina feae; assembly: GCA_004026665.1. NCBI lineage: Eukaryota > Metazoa > Chordata > Mammalia > Chiroptera > Vespertilionidae > Murina > Murina feae. Next base: position 54,251 of record PVJC01001893.1, read on the forward strand.
GAGACTCGCCCAATGTTCCTAGTCTTGAAGAAACTGTTTATCTGGAGCTTTTCATAGGGAAATAAATGGCTTTGACAAGTCATATCAAAATCTGTTTCAAATGATATATTTTTTTGTTTAATCCTTTACTAGAAAACTATAATCAAAGGTTCTTTCAGAAAAAGCTGCTTGCTGCTTAGTTTGGTTAACGTGTTCTTGCTATGTTGTAACAGAAATTCAGCTGCTGTCTAACACAGAGCCTAACTCTTTGCAGTCATTTGCTGAGTTCTTTCTCAAGGGGCAGTTTAAGAACCTAGAATAGAGTGGTCAGGTAAGACCAGAATTATTGTATCTTGTGCTCCACAATAATTTGTGAAACTAAGCTAGTCCAGCAGTTCTCACCAAGGGGAACAGGTGTTTAGGGGGTGCTTAAAGGTTGTCATTTGCAAAAGTTCTTTCATCGTCTGGCTGTGTCAAGTAGTGCAGATCTAAACTAGCTTAACACATTTTTTGCGGGAAACGAGTAAACTTGTCATATCACTTTTTATACCAAAGCGCGGAGACAAGTTAATTCGTTTTGTTTCGCTAAGTGGTGGGGCGCGGGGAAACTTGTAAACAAGGGCGCCAACACATATTTTGCAAAGTAAATAAATAGAGACCTCTTTTTAAACTAAAACACTGAAAGTTTCATAGAAAAATGTCAAATAGATCGAAAGATATGAATATTTTATGGAAAGTCTAATTTTGGCGAGAAAATGTCAAAAAAGCCCCGCATTACGACGTGATTTGGCAGGAAAATGCCCGATTACAAATTAACTTTAGAAACCGATTCAGAATCTAGATCTATCAACAGCACTTTTGATTTTCACTCAGTCAGTATTGATTAATGGACAAGTATTTTATTTACTATTTTTCAAATATTCCTTTAATTTCAAAGTGGAATTTTAAAGTTAATGGGAAAACATTCCAGTTTCAAAGCTATCCCTGGACCCACTGGCAACGCTCCCATAACTGTTGAGGCAGAAAGGGCTGGGGCCTGACTGCTGGCTGTTCCTGAGAGTCTCCTCTCCTCGGTGGAGCCTCGAGTTGGGTGGTGTACTGGAGATGCAGTCACATCGTCCTGACGTCAGTCAGACGTGGCCGTGACCTTTGGTTTGTTGTTTGTTTATCTGTTGTTGTTCTTGTTACTATTCCGTGTTTCTTTTTCACTTTTATTACGTTTGCTTTATTCCTCGCTGCTCTCTGATACCATCTCCCTTTACCACCACCCTCCTCTCCACACTGGCTTTCGTTTGTCCATTTCTATGCCTTGACTTTCCCATTTTGGTCTCTGTACAGTCTGTCCCTTATTTCTCTGGTGGTTGCAGCTTCTGAGCTAACAGAATGCTTTTGTCATGCTGTGTGTTTAAAGCCTTGATATTACTGCTGTCGTAAAGATGAAACTTGACGTGGCTATTGGGCTGTTATTTACAGTTTATTTCTCTCTCTGCTGCACTGGTTAAAAGGACACTGTCAAGGTATTTTTTTCATAATTTTTCAAATCATTTTCCTCACTGTTTACAGTAACCCATTAAAAGCTTGAAACTTAAATCTTTCCCTTCCAAAGGTCCTCTCCATCATACATTCACACTGGTTTGTTGTTGTAGATTTGCGCCTGTATGTCGGGCTGGTGCCATTTGAGTTTTTGTCATCGAAAGCGCATGTAAAAAGTCAGGTTTTTTGTGGGGGTGTGGGTGGACAAAAGGGGAAAGTGTAATGAATCAAGTGGGCTGCTTAGCAAAGAGGGAAGAAACAAAAGGTCAAATTTGGTCCCTTTAACCTTGACAGTGTCCCTTTAAATATTTCTCTACCACACACCCTGGACCCCAATTACTGAGCCTGAGTGCTGCGCATTTTTCAGTATGAACTTCCCTATGTGACTGTCAGCCTCGCTGCAAAGATTAAAGCTTGTCTGAAGCAAGCTATCCAGTTGACACTGGAAGAGCTTTAATCTGTACCATTTGCACACTTGTGTATCGGCACATTCTGCCCTGTTGCAGAGGCGTATGTGATCTGATCCCTCTTGCTGCTACAGCATCCCCTTACTAGACATTTTAGAAGCCACACAGAAATATCACCCTTTTCTACTCCAGGAAAAGTAGTCTGACACATTGCATCTGTAATCTGTTAAGATTTCATAGCTGTAGATACCAGTTGAAAATGTAATTGTTTTCTTTTTTTAAAGGTGCACCAAATTTAGAGTTTCTAGAACCATATTTTGTAGCATCATTGCATGAATTACACTGAGCAAAATTTCAGCATTGCCTTGAGCTGCTCTGTATACTAGTATGACCATCACATTAGTGAGGAAAAGTAACTGAAATTCCTGACAAAATGGTCTCATCCATTAGCTCTGATAGCCATGTAATCAGAACAAGTAGGGCTGTCACCAAGAGCTCCTTCCTTTGGGCATGGAGTTGAGTAGGCGGTCAGATGTGTCTGCATGCTAGGTACCACCCTGCATTATAATGACACCAACTACCCAAAGCCCGATTCTCTGCCTTCTTTCAGTGTAAACCAGAAGATTCTCAGGGGTTGACATTTCTTAGGTAATGAGGACTCTCTAATTCATAGAGATTTCTTGATCTCTTCAGTGCGGTCTTTTTGAACTTGATGCTTTAAAACATGCTTTTGATTGAATCACTTATGGTATCTGTCATATTTACAGTTTCAAAGGACAGTTGCAGTCCTTTTCCCTTTTTTCTTTTTTTGGTGCAGATTGTATTTCTTGCCACATTCTTTTTGCCACCCCCTGGCTCATATGGAGTTGTTTGGGTGACTTATCAGTGAAGGAGCAGAGACCTGTACTTCAAAATCATCTGTTTCATTGGGAAGGGTTTTCAAAAACTAAGGAGTTTCAAACAAGAGGTAGAGTCTTACTGTGATGATCTTGTCCATAATCAGTTATCTCTGGTTGTAAAAGATCACTTCTCCTCTGCCTTAGTGTTCCTTAGACCTTTAATTTTTGTTTTTTATTACCAATTTTAGGTTGACTGTAAGGTGAAATTCATATTTTAAATCCCACTTCCCAGTTGATGCCCTGCTTATTATGGCAAGAGATGCTTGCATTAGATGTGCTTTTTCTCTCGCTGCTGTCATGAAATCAGCAATAGAATTGCAGATAGTTTACTTTGGGGCTGAATTAAGTAGTAATCACAGTGGTATGAGTCTCCACTGGCAGGGCCTGGGAGCGTGGTCTAGCAGCTTGATGATCTGCTCTGCAGTCTGTTCCTTTCCTCCACCGTAGCAAGCCAGACCTGGTACCTTGGTCACTCATCTGAGCTTTGGACATTCAACTCTGAATTTAATTGCTGCCTTAAAACACCGTTACTTTGCAAATCAGTAGCTTATTAATTGCAATGAACTTCACTTCTCTCTTTCCTACTCCCACCTTAAATTCTTTGAGAGGAAGCAGGTACCTCAGGCTTCTTATTTGTCCACCTTGCCCTTTTGCTGGAAGGTCCTCAGGTGTGGTGACACAGTTTTTGTTCTCTGGGACTTTCCTAGCTATTGTTTGCATGTCAGCCCAGTTTATCTCAGTGCATGTTGGTTCCACATAACTTCAGGTAGCGTCAGCCTGAATCCTGGGGCTGTTTAGAGATAGGGTCCTAGCGCTGGGGACAAAATTGGGAGAATAGGAGAGTATCAGTGCCCAAAACATCTCATATCTCATTTAATAGGATTGACCACTTCATAGAAAAGAACGTTTAGATCATTGTCCTCAAAGGTTTCCCCTTTGAGAAACCTTTTAATTTGTACAGCGTTTGTGTTTTCATGGGTGGTTATGTTTAGTATTATAAGGACCAACTCTGCTATTCTTCGGATTTTCAGGTTCCTAAAGAGAAAGATGAAATGGTAGAACAAGAGTTTAACCGGTTGCTGGAAGCTACGTCTTACCTTAGCCATCAGCTAGACTTCAATGTCCTCAACAACAAGCCTGTGTCCCTCGGCCAGGCCCTGGAGGTGGTCATTCAGTAAGTGCTTCAGTACTGCTTTGTCCAGGGATTTCCTTTGAGATTGGCTATTTTCATTTTAAGTTTTCCATCAAGTCTTATTTGAGCTAATTGTTGCTTATTTTCATGTGAAATAGTTAACGCTAAAAGTAAAACCATTTAAAGTAATTACACGATGAGTAAGACCCTCGTAAATTCTAAAATTCACTTTGATGGCACTAAACTGTATTTAACATAGCCTGGAAAGGAATTTGTCCCCAGCCAGCTTTCTTGTTCCAGAGGATTAGAAATATCCGTGGGCCTGGACACTCTAAATGTTTTTGATGGACACCAGTCTGCGTTGCAAAGCTGACTGTGACCAGAGCATACGAATTGTCTCTCTTAGGTTACAAGAAAAGCATGTTAAAGATGAGCAGATTGAACATTGGAAGAAGATAGTGAAAACTCAGGAGGAACTGAAAGAGCTTCTTAATAAGGTGAAATTCTGTTGTATTTTTCTCATAGCTGAAGGTGCATTAGTAGGAAAGAAAAAGCCTTTTAGAAATTTTAAAAGCACTGGGACTCACTGATTACTCTTAAGAAAAATGACTAGCAAAAGGCATTGTTTTATCTGTTACTCCTGAGTGCAGCTTTACTGGTAAATGCATGTCAGGGTCCCTCTGGCTGTTGTAAGGCTGACCCAGTGCCTTTGCTGAATTCTAGGATGGAAGGGAAATCAGCTGCCCCGAGGTCAGATTCCCACATCTGACCAACAGGTCGGCAACCAAGACCATATTCTTTGCCATAATTATTTCACTGGTGCCAAATAGTAGATCTATTGAGGGCTTTTTACCACCATCCTCCAGACTAGGAAACTTCTTGTTCCTCCTCATCCTGCTAGCTGCAAACATAATACCAGTTTAGGGAGAAAACGGGAAGTGGGACAGCTCCTGTGGGAGTTGTCATGCAAAACCGGGGAGCATCTTGTGACTAGACTCTTGCCTCACTCTCACGATGCCTCACACCTTCATCCTGTCAAGTGAAGAGGTCTCTGGCACCTCCTGTTCAGGAGTGTGGTACGATGAAGTGAGATGAGTGGCCAGAGAATGGCCAGCTGGGGGTTCCTCATCTCAAGCTTGAACCGTCCCCGTAGACCTCTGTGATACCTTCAGAAACCGGACCAGACCAACCCTGGGAAGGGTTCCTTCAGTTGCTTTGCGTGATAACTTGACCTTTTATATATTTAAAAAACAAATCATGGCCATTGGTTTCCAAAAACAAGTGTAAGTTACATTATAGTACTTTGTTTTTCCCGGAAATTAAATTAATTTGCACGTGTGTGTATATACTATTTTTTTTTAATTAATGGGACACTCCTAATTCTGCCATGTGTTCTGGAAGACAGAAGTAATCTCACAGTGATGTGGTATCTCTGTTGAGCCCTACAGGGGTTTTTTCCGGTTCTAAAATATCATATAGAAGAGGCATTTAAGAATTCCAAGGACCTATTTTGGTATAATAGCAGTTTAGGGGGAGGAGCCAAAGCACATGATTCGGTGATTCCACTATCTGGAATGGTAAATTTTTATTTTTCCCTCTTAGATGGTAAATTTGAAAGAGAAAATTAAAGAGCTCCATCAGCAATACAAAGAAGCATCTGAAGTCAAGCCACCCAGAGACATCACTGCTGAGTTCTTAGTGAAGAGCAAACACAGGGATCTGACTGCCCTGTGCAAGGTGTGGTACACATGCATACATGCCCAGTTGGTTTTATTTGGAATCCTACGAAATAGTGTAGATCTGAGGAACTTTGGGAAAGATCCACTAGCCAATCACAGGTACCTATAGTGCAAAGAGGGTTTGGAACACAGGAGCGTTTGGTTTGAGATCTACTTTTTCTGCAGAATTCCTACTTTGTTTTCACAGTCTCATTCTTTAGCTTATTTACATCTCATTTTAGCCCTTTGGTATAGTTTATCCCTGATGGTTTAGAATGATAATGAACATGGACTCCAGAATCATTTGGAGTCATATTATCTGGTTGAAATCCATAACTTAGTATCTTCTAGCCAGGAGACCTTGGGCTCCTTAATCACCTCGTCTGTTACATGGCATTAACATTATTAGGGGATCCAAAGCACTTACTCTGTGCTAGGGAGTGGTAAATGCACAGCGTGGTAGTTGCTGTGCCTTCCCATCTCAGTCTTAGTTTCAGGCTCACGTTGTAATTTGTCTCCAAGAATAACAAGCCCTGGCCCAGCCTTAAGCAGAGACACTTGTGGATATGAATGACCTGGGCTGGGGATGTGGTTCAGACCTTACATTTTATGGGATAAATAACTAGGTTGGTCTCTGACACATTTAGATCAACTGATTCTCTCAAACTCTCATAGGAATATGATGAGTTAGCTGAAACACAAGGAAAACTAGAAGAAAAACTTCAAGAATTGGAAGCCAATCCCCCAAGGTAAGGAAAAAACAACACTGACGTTGAGAAGGCTAGGGTTCACCGTTCTTTCTGTTAGATTTAGAGGGGAAATTACAAAGCACCATGGTTTTATTTATGTGAAGTAAATGGGTTGTAAATTGTTTAATAAATGTAAGCTATCTGTCCATGTGGACTACAGTTTATCCTTAAACACAGGTTTGAACTTCTTGGGTCCACTTATACGTGGGCATTTTTCAGTATATAATACACTGGAAAATTTTTTTGGAGATTTACAACAATTTGGAAAAAAACGTGCAAACAACTGCATAACTTAGAAATCTAGAAAAGTTAGACATGTCATGATTGCATAAAATTTACGTATTTTCCTTTCTCCGGCTTACTTTATTATAAGGACACAGCATATAATACATATAACATACATGTTAATTGATTATCTTATCAGTGAAGCTTCCTGTCAGCAGTAGGCTATTGGTAGTTAAGTTCTGGGAGAATCAAAGCTTTCCCCAGATATTTGGGGTTAGGGATCAGTGCCCTTAACACAGAGTTGTTCAACGATCAGCTATGCTTCTCAGGTTCCTAAATCCCCTAGTCATGTTTTAATGTGTAAGGATGTCCTAGGTACTTAAGTATATTGTTTTTGAAGATAACCTTCATAAAATCTGATATCTGTATTTGAATGAAAGTGTAGTAAATGAAAATTGTCTTCCTTGAGTGGCATAGAAGGTGGTGTTGCTTCAGATTCCCGTAATTCTGGGGAGTAGGAAAGTATTACACGTTATTTCCATTGGCTTTTGACAGTGAATACTTGCATGCTGATACCTGGTCTCCACATGTATCTATTCTGTTCTGCAGTCAGGGATGCTACCCGTTCTTGCCAGAAAGTCCATGCTTTAAGATACAAAACAAGTTCTTACAACGAGTATGCTTTTATAATGCAACCATATAACTAAGACTTTTTCTTTTCCTCTTTTTTTTTTAGGCAAATGAGGCCTAATTGTAATTTGCTTTATGTAGGGAGCTTGGCACTGCTCCAGGTATCAGGAATAAAGGGGTTAATAAGACAGCTCAGGTCCTACTTTTTGACTTAGAATTTTTTCACATAAAGCACAGTCCCAGGTTTAGATTGTCACACAGTTACTGAGATCATCCACATCCACCTACTGAGCATAATAATAAAGTCCTTTAATGACCTTGCACTCCTTTGTTCTCATTTTGCAGTGATGTATACCTCTCGTCAAGAGACAGACAGATACTTGATTGGCATTTTGCAAATCTTGAATTTGCTAATGCCACACCTCTTTCTACACTCTCTCTCAAACATTGGGATCAGGTAAAATTCCTTTATCATTTATTTTTTGCACATGTCTTGGAGACAGTTCTTAAAAGAAACTGTTCATTTGTTTGTGTGTTTTTATACAGCTTTGTTAAGAAAGATAATTTACATATAATAAAACTCATTATTTTAAGTGAGCAGTTTGGTTTTGCCAAACTTACATAGTCAAGAATAGAACATTTCACCATCCTTAAAAGTTCTTTCTTGGCCCTTGGCAGTTACTCCCCAGAACTCCTGCTCTTGGTCCTATGCAACCACCTATTTGCTTTGTCACTATAAATTTGCTTTTTCTATAATTGCATGTAAATTGAACTATACAATATAATATCATGCAATATATAGTCTTTTGTGTGACTTTTTTTCCTAAGTAAAATTTTTGTGTATATCAGTGGTTACTTTTTATTGTTTGGTAATATTCCATTGTATGATATGCCACAGATTGTCCTTTCATTGGTACATTGATGGACATGTGGGTTGTTTCCATTATGGCTATAAATGATTGAAGTTGGTATGAACACTCAAGTGTTTCTCTTGGATTAAAGGAGTGAAATTGCTGAATCTTAATGGCAATTAGGTTTTTTAAAGCTTTATAAGAAACTTCTAAATTGTTTTCCAAAGTGCATTCACACCAGCAATGTATGGAAGTTCCAGTTGCTCCTTGTCGTTGCCAACACTTGGTCCTGCCGGTTTAAAAATTTTAGCCATTCTAGTGTTTCATTGTTGTTTTAATGTTTACTTCCCTGATGATTGGTAACCTGAAGCATATTTTCATGTACTTATTGGCCATTTGTATGTCAATTCTTTTATGAAAAGTTTATTCAGATCTTTTTTCATTTAAAAAATCTGATTGTCTTCTTGTTGAATTGTGAGAGTTCATCATTTTCTTTGAATTCTGGATACAATTTGTCAGATTTATGTTTTGCAAGTATTTTCTACAAATCTGCAGCATGCTTGCCTTCTTACTTTATAAATGGTATCTTTAAAAGAACAAAAGTTTTAAATTTTATGAGTGTCCTATTTTATTAACTTTCAGGCTTTGTGTGTTTTGTAAAATCCTGAACATTTTTTGTCTAAAATAAGTTCGCAAAGATTTTCTCCAGTTTTCTTCATAAAGTTGGATGTTAGGTCTGTGATCATTTTGAGTTCATTTCTGTGTATAGTGAGAAGGGAGGTTACAGCTCATATTTCCCACATGGCTATCTAATTAATTGTTCTAGCACTATCCTTTCTCTTCATTTGTCTTGGCACCTTTATTGAAATCAGTTGACCATGTGTGAGTCTGTTCGTTTATCTGTTTAGCCATATCCCACTATCATACTCTTTTGATTATGGTTGCTCTTTGTCTTGAAATCAGGTAATGTAAGTTCTCCAGCTTTGTTCTTTTTTAAAACTGTTTTTGGCTATTTTTGGTCTGTATTTCCATAAACATTTTAGAATCAGTTTATCAGTTTCTATTAAAAAATTAACTTCTGGGAATTTGGGATTGCATTGAATCTATAGATCTAATTTAGAGTGATCATTATCTTCCTATTGACTTCTACTCCTTGAGCATGATATCATATTTTGTCACATTATTCTTAAGTATTATAATGATTTACTCTTGAATTGGAGAGAAGTTACAGGGCTTCTTAGATGCTGAATGGACCAATTTCTCAATCTGAGACTTTGGCCCGACTTGACTGTGTAGAAGTAAATATTACACTTTTATTACATATTTTCATTATACATTTTCCTAGTAAGATTATTTTGACTTCTTAATCTTTAGATTATATCTTTGTATTCTTTAGTACTTGAATTACAATGAGGATTGAACTTGCTAATGGTAAAAATCTTGCAAAATTCCCAGTTTCTTTGTGGTTTTTCATGTAAAGACTAAATTAGACCTTCCTAATAACTCATTTATCATTTGGAGTTTCAGTATGTATCTATTTGTAATTATATTAAGTTTTTAAATGTGGGTGATTTGAACTGATCCATAGAGGAGGTGAGTCAGTCATTTAGTCGTTTTGCTGCCAACCCAGTATTTTTGTGTAATTCCTAAGAATTGTGGTATGGCCCTGACTGGTTTGGCTCAGTGGGTGGAACGTTGGCCTGTGGACTCAGGGGTCCCAGGTTCGATTCCTGTCAGGGGCATGTGCCTTGGTTGCAGGCACATCCCCAGTAGGGAGTGTGCAAGAGGCAGCTGATCAATGTTTCTCTCTCATTGATGTTTCTGGCTCTCTATCCCTCTCCCTCTCTGAAAAAAGTCAATAAAAAAAATTTTTTTTAAAAAGAATTGTGGTATGTTTTCCCCAGGAATCTCATGAAATCAAAAACACTGGCTAGCCTTCAAAAGTTTCCCTACATAGAAAAATTTTTAGTAAATTCAAAGAAATGAATTTCTTTGGGTAATTCTTCCAGGCCAAATCTTGACTTCTTTACTATATAAATTATCTTGGGCCAGCCAGTCTTTACAATCCTAGATTGCCTTCATCTGACTTTAGTTTAGGAAATCTTCCTCAACTTTAAAACATGTAAGTTTAAGGAATAAAAATGGATTTTGCTCTTGGGTAAAAGAAAGCATAATTAGGATGGTGAATCTGATATCCTACCAAGTCTGTAATACATTAAAAACCAAACAAAAAAGATACCTAATTGTCTGAATTTACTGAATCTGCTTTCTTTCCTCTCCCATGAATAGTCTAGACTTGATGATAAAACCTCTATGTAGCCCAGCTGTTCTGGCTCAGTGTTTGAGTATCTAGACCCATGCACCAATGGTTCAAATCCCAGTCAGGGCATGTGCCTGGATTGGGGGGTTGCCCCCAGTAGCGGGTGTACAGGAGGCAGCCAATCAGTGGTTCTCTCTCATTGAAGTGTCTCTCTCTCTCTCTCTTTCTCTCTCTCTCTCTCTCTCTCTCTCTCTCTCTCTCTCTTAAATCAATAAAAACATTTAAAAAAAAAAAAGCACATCTAGGGAAAAAAGAAACTGCCCTACTTTCACTGTCCAAAGATAGCCATTGCAGCTGCAGTTGAATATGGAGTAATTGGGTTTTTTTAAAAACAAAGAAACATATTTTTATCGATATCAGAGATGAAGGGAGAGGGAGAGAGAGAGAAAAACATCAGTGATGAGAGAGACCCATCCGTTGGTCACCCTCCGCAAGCCCTCACTAGGGGCTGAGCCTGCAACCCGGGCAGTACATGCCCTGATCGGGAACGTGCAATGGTTCATCGGTCAACATTCAACCATTAAGCCACACTGGCTGGGCTGGAGTGATTGTTTTTAATTTCTGTGTTATATTAACAGTTTCCACAAGTTGGTGTTTTTAGCCTTATTTTACGGAGCTCAGTATAAATAGCATAAATTACATTTTAAAAGTATGAAAATATGTCCTTTTCTCTCCTCTTCAGGATGATGACTTTGAGTTTACTGGCAGCCACCTGACAGTGAGGAATGGCTACTCATGTGTGCCTGTGGCGTTAGCAGAAGGCCTAGATATTAAATTGAATACAGCTGTTCGGCAGGTTCGCTATACAGCTTCAGGTATGTTGTTGCTTTACTGGTTAGAGAGTACGCAATGCTGATCTTTTGAGTTTGAACTATAGAAAAAGTATTAGGTCATTTCCTGATAGAATGTCTTATAAACTATGTCTCCTAAATTTTAAAATTTGCATTTACAAAAGGATTGAGCCCATAGAGCCTTTGGAGATTCTAACCTCATCATTGTATAAACCAAAAATTGAGGCAAGTTTAATTTACAAATTGTGCATGAATTAGTTAATCCTATCTAATAAAGAGGGACTATCCTAATTGACCCTCATGCCAACACAAAGATGGCGGGCGCCCACAGCCAATAAAGAGGGAATATGCTAATTGGCTGTCACACCCTTAAAGATGGCAGCACCCACAGCCACAAGATGGCCTGCAGGGGAGGGTAGTTGTGGGCAATCAGGTCTACAGGGGAGAGCAGTTGGGAGTGACTGGGCCGGCAGAGGAGGCCAGTTGGGGGCAACCGGGCTGGCAGGGGAACAGTTAGGCATCAATCAGGCTGGCAGGGGAGTGGTTGGGAGCCAGCAGTCCCAGATTGTGAGAGGATATCTGACTGCCAGTTTAGGCCCAATCCCCCAGGGCGTCCCAGATTGGAGAGGGTGCAGGCTGGGCTGAGGACGGACACACACACACACACACACACACACACACACACACACACACACACTGCACAAATTTTGTGCACCGGACCTCTAGTATTATAATAACTGCCAGTGAGTTTGGCTTTAATTTTGCTAAGTATATTCTTAAATACTGGAACTTGGGCCCCTAGTCTCCACTGGAACCCACCCTACATTTTACCATCTTGTAACAGGGTCTTTGGATCCTATCTGGCTTTTCCTACTTAGGTGGGCTAATGGCTCAGGCTACTTTCTTATCTGGGAGCAGTCTAGCTAATAAGTTGACTTCTGATTGCCCTGATTACTGTGACAGTAGGCTCAGTGCTCATTATTGCTAGTTTCAGGTTTAATATGGAGTGCAGAGAATCCATTTTCCACCCACCTTTGGAATTAGTAATCTTGAACTCCTTATGGTAACTAGTCACTTCCCTCTCTGAGGGCCCTCATCACAAATGGAAATGTTGCCACTAATATTGCCCTCCGTGGCCCCTTTTCTAGAGTTTTTGAGATCACCACAAATATCTAATCTAATAAAAGAGTAATATGCAAATTAGATGTCACTCCACTACCCCTAAGCCATACCCACCAGCCAAATCAGAGCGACTATATGAAAATTAACTCAGCCAAGATGGAGGCCAGCAGCCACAGAGTTAGAGCAAACAGGAAGCTTTCTTGCCCCAGCTATGGAGGAAGCTAAACTACCCACCTGCCTAGGCTGGCTGTGGCCTCTGCTCAAGGCAACAAAGTTTCAATTATAGAAGATATAAATAAATCCCAGATACCTGCTTCTAGCCAGCCTTGCTGGGGACTGTGCCTAGCCTGCAAACAGCTGTCAGCCCCTCACCCAAATGGCCCCACCCTCATGGGGTGAGGGTTCCTGCTCAGGGGCCTGGCCAGCCTGCAAACAGCCATCAGCCACTCACCCAGGCTGGCCAGGCACCCCAGCAGGACCTCCCTCCCTGAAGGGGATGTGGCTAGCCTGAAAACAACCCTTAGCCCCTCACCCATGATGGCCAGGCACCCCAGTGGAACCCCACCCTGATCTGAGACACCCTTCAGGCAAACCAGCTGGCCCCACCCATGCACCAGGCCTCTATCCTATATAATAAAAGGGTAATGTGCAAATTGACCCTAACAGCAGAACCACTGGGAATGACTGGTCACTATGACACACACTGACCACCAGGGGGCAGATGCTCAATGCAGGAGCATCTGTGCACTTCCACTGGGGGAGCTTTGCTCAGCCACAAGCCAGGCTGACGACTGCCAGTACAGCGGTGGTGGGAGCCCCTCCAGCCTCCTCAGCAATGCTAACTAAGGATGTCCGACTGCAGCTTAGGCCTGCTCCCCACTGGCAAGTGGACATCCTCTGAAGGCTCTCGGGCTGCCAGAGAGATGTCTGACTGCCAGTTTAGGCCTGATCCCCTGGGGAGCGGGTGTAAACCAGCAGGTAGACATCCCCCGAGGGGTCCCAGACTGTGATAGGGCACAGGCTGGGCTGAGGGACCGCCCCCTCCCCACCCCGAGTGCACAAATTTTTGTGTACCAGGCCTCTAGTTTTTTTTATAATTGGTGAAACCATTTTCAATTTAAATTTTCCCTTCAGAGGCAGCTTCTAGCTGATGATGTTGAAAAGATCTGCTTCATTTGCACTGCAGATGAAGAATCATTGAGAATAGCTTTTCTGTCATTTTCTCTAGTTCTGTGACCACAGAAAATGGGCATGGCCCTGGCTGGGTGGTTCAGTGGGTTGGGGCATCAAGGTTGTGGGTTCGATTCCCAGTCAGGGCGCATACCTAGCTTGTGGTGGGTTCAATCCCTGGTTAGGTGCTTACAGGAGGCATCCGATTGATGTTTCTCTTCTCCTCCCTCCTCCTCTCTCCCTCACCACTTCCTTCCTCCTTCTCTCTTTAAAACAAAAGTCCTCAAGTGAAGATTTTTAAAAAAAGAAAGAAAATGGACATGTAATGAGATCTCATACTTATTTGAACTATTTATGTATAGTTTTGAAGATATATAACTAGGCATTCAATGAAGAAAAGCATCAAGCTTACATGAGAATAAATACGATTAACCTACGTTCAGTGCCTTTTCTGTGGCCAACTTTGAGCTCATTCATATTCTGGCAAGCTAAGCAGCATAGTGCATTCTTGAATAGCTCCACGGTTCTGAGCTGCATCCTTTGGGTCTGTATCGCAAGCTTCTGCTATCATTTTTTCTTTGTCCCTATGTGCGAGCACCTATCCACGGTGAGGAGTTATTGGTTCTCTTGGGACAGATGTTTTACTCTGAATTTTGGTCTAAATTTACTTAACTTTAATAAGTTATCAGGTCCTTTTATTAGCCCAGAAGATCTCTGTATCAGGCAGGTAAAATAGTATCATGGTGAAGAGCAAAGGACTCTGAGCGTTAGGGTTTGAATCCTGGCACTTACCTGTGTTATTTCACTTCTGCCTCAGTTGCCTTCTATAAATAGTGGATAGAACTGACTCCTTAGACTTGTGTGAAGAGTTAACTGGGATGGCATATAGAGCCTGCTGTACACTAAATGTTCATTCCCTCATCAATACCATCCTCCTCACTAGTAGTCTTTTCCCTCAAACCCCTATAGGATGTGAAGTAATAGCTGTGAATACCCGCTCCACCAGCCAGACCTTTATTTATAAATGTGATGCGGTTCTCTGTACCCTCCCCTTGGGTGTGTTGAAGCAGCAGCCACCAGCGGTCCAGTTTGTGCCGCCTCTTCCCGAGTGGAAAACATCTGCAGTTCAAAGGATGGGATTTGGCAACCTTAACAAGGTAACCTGCCCTCGACACCTCTCGTGCCCACTGTACAAGTACCAGCCTAGCTGCCCTCCGCTCAGACAGGAGAGGGGCTTGCATTTTATCCATCTTGTGCTGTCAGTTCTGACTGAGAGCGAGTCCTGTCCACTCCTTCGTGTCGTTGCCTAATTATGCATAAAGTACCCTGGGGAACTTAGTCTTCTGAGGTCGCTTCACAAACCCCAGCCTGTGAAAGGAGAGCCCTTAATGTCATCCTAAGTAATAAATTTGTAGTAGGGATTTCTAGGCTTATAGTAAGAGGATATTAGCCTGGCCGGTGTGGCTCACTGGTTGAGCATCGACCTATGAACCATGAGATCACAATTTGATTCCTGATCAGGGCATATGATTAGGTTGTAGGCTCGATCCCCAGTGTGGGATGTGCAGGAGGCAGCCCATTGACGATTGTCTCATCATTGATGGGTGTGTTTTTTTCTCTCTACCTCTCCCTCCTCTATGAAATTAAAATGTTTTTAAATTATTTTTTAAAAGATTAGAAGAAATTTAAATAATGTCTGAAGAAAAAGTACTTTCTTTTGAGGCATAGCTGTACTTAAAGCCATGTTCTTGGAGCCCTGTTGCCAGCTCATGTGCTGCTTTTTGTGGTAGGTGGTGCTGTGTTTTGACCGGGTGTTCTGGGATCCCAGTGTGAATTTGTTCGGGCACGTCGGCAGTACGACTGCTAGCCGGGGTGAGCTCTTCCTCTTCTGGAACCTCTATAAAGGTAACTGCTTTCTAGTTTTGATCTTTCTCATATCCTTAAAGGAATACAGAATTAGGAATATTCTCGTTTTTCTCCAACACACACACACACATCTTGATTTCTCATTAACTCTATAAGCAATTCCTGAAATCCCTTATAGATGCTAGGGATATGGAAAAAACAAAAAACCCTGCCTTCAAGGAGCCCACAACTAACTTGTGGAAGTTAGAATGAGGAGGTAGGCAGCCTCAGAACTGGGCGGTAAGGAGACAGCAGGGTGACAGCCCAGAGCACTGCAAAAGAGCAGAAAAGGAAGGGGCCGCCCTGCCAGCAGGGGTGAGCCCAGGGAGGCTTCCTCATTCTCACACTTTCTTATCTGACTTACCCTGAATCTCTAATCACTTCCTCAAAAGGAAGCTCCTACCTCCCGCTGTACTTCTTCTGTACGTATTTAAACTGCTCCTATTCCTATACAGAGCTTTACAAAGAAAGTATATCTAGACTCTACCTCATTCCAGGAAGAGAATGTGAGACACACACTGGGCAGCAGTGTCAGTAGGCATGGCCTTGACAGTGTAGATACATCAGAAAACATGAGTCCCACCCAGTTCTTTCCGTCACTCCTCACTGCCTGCTCCTGAAACAGCCTCCACGGGCCAGGGCCACTCATCCAGAGGAGGCACTTTGTTTCCTGAGCCACTGCTTTCTGACAGCAGCTGAGTGCTCGTTCTCGTTCCCCATCCAGACGATCATCACTCTCAGACCTATTTGCTCCTCTTTTCTACTGCGCACTCCCCAGTCCAAGCCATTCCCTCCTCTTACCTTTTCCCGGTCTGGAACCTCTTTAAAGGTAACTGCTTTCTAGTTTTGCCAGCAGCCACTAACTGCTATCCCTGCTTCTATCTTTGGAGGGCTTTCCATTATCTTGGCCATTACGAAGAAGGCCCGCATAACCTAGCCCTTCTCTACTTCAGCTTCTTCATTGTTCATTCCCCCAACCCATCCTCACCCCTCCCCTCTCTCTGGGCTCCAGGCACCCTTGCTGCTCTCCTGGAATCCTGGATTGCACCATGCTGTTTTGCACTGCAGGATCTCTGCCCTGAAATACTGTTGCTGGGTGCTTTTATTTTTCTTCTTTTCCTTCCTTCCCAACAAGGCTTACTCTGCCCAGCCAGCCTTTAGGTCTTCACCTAAATGTCACTATTTCAAAGAGGACTCCCAAGATACACATACCTCCACGGCTTCAGATCTAAATTGTCTGTATTGTTTTCTCTGTATCCTGTGTTTTTCTTCAATAGCTTCTATCACAGATCATAATTATATCTGTGATATTTGTCTGTGGAACAGTCATTTATTGTTTTTATATCCCCGGCATCGACTACTGTGTTTATCCCTTAAGTCTGCTGCATAGTCACCAAATGGATGAGTAAAAGTGGTGATGGGCTTGGAGGGGCCTGGGATCGCTGAAAGGGTGACCCTTGTGGAGCTGTCTCCAGCGGTCAGGGCTAAGAATTCTTTGTCTCAACATAGGGATACTTGTTTTCTTTTGTTAAGAAGGTCTGAAATGAAATCCGCAGTTATAAACAGTGAAGTGCATGAGTCACCACTGTAGGTTGCCAGCTCCCTTCTGGGGGTAGATTTCAAGTTACTTTTTAGAAACAACTTGTCTCTAGCTGAGTAGTGCATGTCTATTGGTTGTCAGATTTCAGAGCACCAAGAATAATGGACCCATTAAGGAGGTTCTTGAGAAAAGTCTGTAGGAAAACCCTGCAATTGTCCTTTCTGTTTCCCTAGCTCCAATACTATTGGCACTAGTGGCAGGAGAAGCTGCTGGCATCATGGAAAACATAAGTGATGATGTGATTGTTGGCCGATGCCTGGCCATTCTCAAGGGGATTTTTGGTAGCAGTGCAGTGCCCCAGGTAAGTGAGTGGGGATGAGCGGGGATCTGGGGTTTGGACAAAAGACATGTTTGACATACTCTCTTAAGTTGCAGCACAGGTACTTGGTCAGGACAGTTTCAGCCGGAATTGGGAAGTGTGTGTGGATTTACGTGAATGCTAATGTTTGGAGGTCATGCCTAGGTGTGGGATTCAGAAAGTTATTTGCTGCATTTCTTACCACCACACCCCACCTTTCAAAGTGGCCAGAGTCCCTCAGGGAAGCCTTAAGAAAATCTTGGTATTTTCTGTTCTTTAGGCCCATTGAAACACTTAGAGACCCGTAGGATTCCTCTGGAAGGAGACAGAGCAATAAAACTTCATGTGAATTTGTAAGAGAATTTAATTTACATCAAGCCCTTGGTAGATCTGATTGACAGGCGGAGGCTTGTTGCGTCTGAGGGCATTCTGCTACATAAGTTCAAGCATCACCCTTGGCTCTCCTGTCCGTTTCCTCTTCAGCTCTCTCAGAACTCGTGTCTCCGCTCACTAGTTCTTCACCTTTCAGATGGTACCGTGTGTCCAGTGGTAACTTCTGCCCGTGCTGTTTTCTTTAGCCCAAGGAAACTGTGGTGTCTCGCTGGCGTGCTGATCCCTGGGCCCGGGGCTCCTACTCCTATGTGGCTGCAGGATCATCTGGGAATGACTATGATTTAATGGCTCAACCCATCACTCCTGGCCCCTCAATTCCAGGTGCCCCACAGGTGAGAACTAACAACCTGGGCTTATTGGGAAGAGGCCAGTATCCCAGGTTCTCGGGTGAAAATGCCACTGATGGCTACAGATTCAGTCACTCGGTCTTAGACCCTTTCACATGACCCAGAGCAGAGGAAAAAGGAGGAGCAGGATCTTCTGTATCAGATTTCTCACATTCTGGCTTTGTTAAATCTAAACAGTCTGTATTCAGATTTTTGTCCCTATAAAACACAATAAAAAGTCTTTAATTGCACCCCATTTTGTAATAGTTCATAAAATTATTGCAGGCTCCCAATCACTAGGGATCTCCAGGGGATACCCCTGAGAAATAAATAACTTCGGGTCCTTACCTAGACGATGCCTGACCCTGCTCCAAATAGTGAGTGTTCTTAGGACCCTGCGCTAAGGAAGACCTGCTCTGAGCTGAGTGAGAACAAATGCTGTGAGCTGTACGGTTCAGGGCAGTCACCCCCACTTCCAATACGTACTACATGAGGCAAAGTAAGCTTTAGAACTGGGTGTCCCCCAGAGTTAAACTGGAATGTGAAACTGGAATGTGAGAACAGGTGCAGTTACGTGTCACTCTGGAACTAAGGCTGGGCTGAGTTTTGTTGTCCTCTCCTAGTTCTGTCAGTTCTAATAAAACACTCCTAAGGGCAACCCTTTTTGGTAGAATGATTGGCTAGTGGGTTGAGGGTAGATGAGTTTAGCTTCAAAGGCCAACAGAAATTTGGAAGTTTGAACACAAGGGTGTATTTGCAATGTGCTGATTTCCTCTTTTTTTCCTCAAATAGCCAATTCCACGACTCTTCTTTGCTGGAGAACACACAATCCGTAACTACCCAGCCACCGTCCATGGTGCTCTGCTGAGTGGCCTTCGAGAAGCAGGAAGGATTGCAGACCAATTCTTGGGAGCCATGTACACCCTGCCTCGCCAGGCCACACCAGGTGTCCCTGCACAGCAGTCCCCAAGCATTTGAAATAGATGTATCCCAAGGGAAGAAGCTGCTGTGTGTGTCTTTTGCTGTGCAAGCAAAGTTCTTCTAGCAATAGATTCCTGAGAAACCTGCCCTGGCTTCTGGGCTTCCGGTCGGTTGCTGAAGTTCAGGACGGTCAGGTGGCCAAGGAGGTTGTCTCCTTTGAGTGACTTGGAGCCAGAAATGAAGGCACTTGTCCATTTATGGAAGAGTGTGTTCTTCAAGGCAGAGGCAGGCAAGTGCTGTGAGAGAACATCTTAGTCTCTTGGTGTGTGGTAGTTTTTTTATATTTTGAGAATAAAACTTCACATAAAATTAGTCCTTTTTGTTTTCCCTTAGGGTTAGAGCTGTATACAAGACAGGAGTGTCACTCCGTTTGGAGATGTTAATTTTGTGTGTTTACATGAGGAGGATGTTTAGGTAAAGGAGACAAATGATTTGGTCAGAAGATAGGCTCCAACAGAACAGTGGGCTTCCTGGTCTGTGAGGCTAGATTTCCCCCGAAGGGTGGGAAAGGCGACCATGTGCCAAAGGTGTGAGTATATGGGTATCGGGAAACTTTGAATTCTCAACATAAAACACAAGACAAGACAAAGTTTGGGTAGTCCTCTACAGACTATCCTGGCTTTGTTCTCCAGATTCCCTCCACGGGTGCGTCTAACTGTACTTCTGTCCAACGTACTGGTACAAAGTTTTGGCAAGTTCTACATAAGGAGCAGATCAAGGGTTTAGGTAACTTCGCTGGTGTATTAATTTCCTGTTGCTGCTGTAACAAATTACCAACAAGCTGAAAGAGAAGATTCTATTTCCTTGCCTTTCTCAGCTTCTAGGGGTTGTCTGTCTGTATCTTTGGTTTATGGCCCCTTCCTCCATCTTTAAAAAGCACATCAATCTCTGCTTCCATCATCACTTACTTGTGTTCTTTAGATCCCCCTCCATCTCACTCAGGATACTTGTGATTTACTTTAAGGTCCACCCAGATCACCTCCTCCATTTCAAAATCTTTAATCACATCTGCAAAGTCCCTTTTGCCATTTAAGGTAAAAACTTGTAGGAACAGAATGTCTGCTATTCCTTAACCAAGGGCTCTTAGCAGACTAAATGCAAGTGTATAATCTGCTTCTAGAAATTGGATTTAACTTGCATTTGTGAATTCTTCCCTAAATGAGGTTTTATTCTTAGTAAGATTTAAGGGTTATTACATTGGTGGTCTGACTGGAGGGCTTTTTCCCTAGTCTTGGAATGAGTGGCAGTAACTAGAAAATTATGCACACCAGGATCTGAGCAAGTGGTATAATCGATGTAAAGATGAGAGCAGCATACAGTGGAAAGTATGACGACTTTGGAGCCCAGCGCAGCCATTAATATTAACCTTGGGGCAAGAAGGGGGTGTTTAAGGTGTCTGAACCAGTGTTAGGTGCTTTTGAGTTTGTTTTTTAAATAGATGGCATAGGCAGCTTGAGAGGTTTTGTGTGTGACAAGCTTAAAATAGGTGCTGTATGATTCTAATACCAATTCAGTTCTGGCTTCTAGGTATGTTCTTTACTAAGCTTCAGCTATGTTTCCAGTCCTTACAGCACCAGTAATTGGCTGAGAATTTAAAATATACTGAAATATACTAGCTGCACCACCGCATAGAAAACAGTTGTATGCAGAGATGACATCAACACAAATGGCATCACTGACTCACACACATGGAAACTAGGGAGCTTTATTGGTTACATATTGTGCTGCGGAGCCGACAGACAGCATGAGAGCCAGAGGATACATGCAGACAGGCAGCTTCAACCAGACACATGCACCCAAGGAGCCGAGTCCCTGCTCACGGCTTTGCCCTGGTTTCCAGTGACAGGGTTCCGGCCTCCTTGGTCCCATGCTCGGAGCAGGAATGTAGAAGCTGCTGCACCTAGACTCCAAGGGCCAGGGGGAGGCCCGAGCACCTGCCTGAACAAGGAAGTGTGGACCAACAGATAATGTAATAGCAGTTTTTGGGGGCTACTTCCGTAGCCCTCCCAATCTTTAAAATACAAAAAATAGACTTTATTCTCTTAAAAATACATTCCATTCAGTACATTGTTCTGAGCTGTGAAGCAGCAGGAAAACAGGGCTCCTTTCCTATGATCTTGGTTATGAGGCTCTGAGGAGAACCCTGTTCCCACGCAGGGGATTCAAAGACAGTCCCTAAAAGCAGCTCTTCCAAAGCAGCCTTACAACCAAAACAACACACCACGCCAACAAGGCAGCTGGGGGCCAGACCAGAGGCTGGATCCCTGTTCCCTTATTGGAGAGTGGTAGCACTTGGCACTAACCCACTAAATACAATGAACTAAAACTGCTCCAGGATGGCAAGTCCAAGATCAATATAGACCCCCTCCCACCCCAGGAGAGAGGGATGATTTATGTGCAAGCTTGCCTGTGGACAAGGTTGGACTCCTTGGCCCCACTGCAATCCCTGTAACCCACATTACAACTGCTTCATTGCCACTCAAAAGCAAAAACAGCCACTGCTTTCTTCTGCCCGTATCCCTGCAGCTTTCTCCAGTTGTTTTTAATACCAGAACAGGCAAGAGGCAGGTGAGAGCAGGCAGAAGAGACCATCTCCTGGCTTTTGGCCAGCTCTACTCCCTCCAGCAAAGCAGCTCTGGAGAGCCAGGTCCCCCGCCTCACTAGGACCCTCCCACAACCACATACCTGGCAGGAAAATGAAGTTCGAGCTAAGCTGCAGAAAAGGCCTGTCATAAAGTGGGTTTCTTGGCGGGGACAGGGAATATTTGGCTTGATTATATAGAACTATTCAACTACCAGGTCTCCCTTTTATTTGGGAGTTTCTCCCAGAACTCCTGATGGTGAGGCCTGGGTCCAGATGGTCTCACCTAGGTTGCTTTTCAGAAATGTGTCTTCCAACTTTGGGATCTGAGAGCCAGCCTTGCCAGCCATTTGAAGCCCAAGATAACTGAGCCTACAACCTTCACAGGCTATTACAAATGGTATTTTCTATAATGTTGTTAAAATCTATTTTTCAGCAGTTCTAGGAAATGTGCAGATGAAACAAAATATCCTGAAATAACTGGCACAGCCAAAGCTTATTGCACTCAGATTTTAAGCCAGCCGCCCAGCAGAGAGCTGCCCCGCCTCCACACGGCATTTCGGGCAGCGGCACATGTTGATGTTATGAAATGTGAAAAGATCCAGACTTTGGCACCAGGAGCTACAGCACCAGAATCCAGGGCTCCAGTGCCCAAGATGAGCATTATCAGCGAGAACTTTGAAGGCATGGCTTGGCACTCGTGTTTCCACCAGCAGAGAAGAGCCACAGACTTTCCTATACTCTTGACCACCAATAGAAGTCAGTTTCCTTTGGACTGTCAGGGTTGCCAACCAGTGAAGAATGGTAGGGAGGCTATATGTGAGATTGCAGCCTTGAGAAAGCTAGTTTCTGGCTGGTGACCCAGGAGAAGCCAATAGGAAGAGGTTTTGAAAATTGCATCTGAAGTTGAAGATCTGGGGCAGCAATGTGAAGTACAGGCAAGCCTCATGACAATTCCTTTAGATTGGCAAAACTCCAGAAAATGGAAACAAGAGCAAAACATTCCTGTCCCTGAAAGGACGGTAGGTGCTCCCTAAGCCTCCAGGACTGCCACGTCTGATGCAGACATAGGGGGGATGAACTTGATTCCCACACTGAGTAAAGGCAGAAAAGATGACTTAAGAAGCACAGAAACAGGACACACACCAACTGGTGTTATGGAAAGTGCAAGCAGGAGATACTGTATGGCACTGGTGCCAAGAAGGGCTGTAGAGATAATCAATCTAAGCATTTTACAGACTGGAAAAATGAAGCCAACGGAGCTTCTCTGAGCTCAACCTCAAGATTAAAAGGGCCCAGGAAAACTATCAAAGGACACATTCCCCAAACCTATTTGCATGACTGATACCTTACAGAATCACACCACCATCGCCCAGTGGGATGATGGAAGAATCTTAGAATGCCAGATTTAGAACCCTTGGAAACCATTATAACTCATTTTATAGATAGGGGAACTGAGGCAAAGTACAAAGCCATTAAGAAAATCTAGCTTTCCTGACTCCTACTCTAATGCTCTTTCACTCTGAAGGAAGTCTCTGCTTCATAAAGGTAGCCTTTGAAAGGGGATCCCTTTTTTGAACTGAAAATACTATAGAAACAGCAGTGTCAAGATTATATGGTTCTTTTTAACTTTCCCATGTGAAAGGGAACTAATCAGTTTGTATTTATGTGGCTTCCTGAAAAGTTTGCTGCATTCTGAATTGTATAAATCTGGGGCCCTTGATGGGCATGTGTTACTTTTCCTCCCATAAAGTCATCATATAGTTGGTTTGCAGGAATCATGGGCCCGCTTCTGTAGGAATGCATCAGCTTGGTAAAGTGCGATACCTCCTCCCCAGGGGATGGAAGAGGAGGAACAAAGTCCAGGCCTTTCATGGAGCTATTGCTTTGCGGAGTGACTAAAGGGAAAGTGCTTCTTCCTGTCCACTTTCCCCTTTGCTAGGCGCTTCCTAGAAGGCAGAGTATGCTGGGTCAGGCCCAGTTTAGTCTGGGAATATTCCGAAGGTGGAAACAAAGTCAGCGTGAAGTCTCCAGCCACAGGAGAGAAGCAGGCAATGCCAGTAGCATTATTGGTGCCCAGGGAAAGAGATGCATGAGTTTGTGCACTTCCAGGTGCCTTTGGAAGGTGAGCTGGGGTCGGGGGAGGAATGATGTCATTCCAATAGGTGGGCAGGTATCTGTGTCTCTGCCCCCAGAAAACAGTGGTCAGCAAGGGAGCCAGGTCATAGTTCCATAATCCCCTAGAGGCAGCACAGACCTCTCCGGTAAAAGTCTGAGAAATTCCAAATGGGAAAGGAATGGAAGCTCCCTAAATGGAGCTTTCGGCTGGTAAGTCTTAGTGTCGGTACTTGGGTCCCTAGGGCAGACAGGGAGTGAACTACATGTGGTGAGGAGACCAAGAAATCAGAACATTAACTGTGTGGAAGGAGTATTGTGTGGTGAGGATATAAGAAGTTTCTATATTATTCCCTATTTGGGGGCCAGAGTGGCCGATTCTACTGGGAACAGGGCAGGGACAAGGAGAGAGGACTCATGCATCAATCAGGGAAGGCTGGGCCTGGGTGACTGTCCAGCTTGTAGTTTCTGACCTCCATTGGCCACCTGGCAAAAATGACCCAATCTCCCCAGCCAAGGCCTCGTGTCCAGCCCAGTGAACTGGCCCGGGATCCTTCATGGGATGGGAAGGTGGAAGAGCTGAGCAGGAGCAGAGGACACAGCAGACCTCACCAGGCTGGCTCAGTTTTCCTCAGCACAGGACCTGGCTGGTCGTGACAGTTCCTCAGCCTGTACTTGCCCAGGCTCTGACAGCCCCTGCTTCACGGGCAGTTCAGGCCGTTCCATGGAGCTGTGTGGTCGCCTGTAGAGCGTGCAGTCATCGCCTTCCTCCTGTGCCAATAGAGGACAAAAGCGAGATGTGGAAGACAATATAGTAACAGAGATACCCTCACTCCTTATCGCTACTATCCCAGTGGTCCTTCTCCAGCCTGGCAGAGGGAGATCTAGCACAGAGAGGCCACTATAAAAATTCCTTGGAAATCAGAGTAGGCTGCAAACTCCAATCTGCTAGGAATTCCTAAGGTAGATGAGGGGTTCACAAGTGAACAGGGGCTCTACAGAGTACAGGGCCAGGAATGGGGGCATGGGAGTAGTACCCTTAGGTAGTAACCAGTGGTCCTCTAGTTCTGCACATGAAGGCTGCATGCTTCTCAGGGTGAGAGCCATTTCCTTGGTGGGTAGGCAGGAAGTATGCTGAAACAGAAGCTGGACAGCTCTTTCCCTACTTCCCACCAGTAAGTCACATGCCTTCATGCCATAGCCTATCTCTCCTCACATACCTTTCATCAAATCTCAAGTTTCAGAGGGCTAGACACCCATCTTTCACTCTCTTCTACCAGACTCCTGCCTTGTTAATGTTTTGCTTTGGTGCTCCAAAGCAAATTAATATCAAAGGACACAAGTATGAGTGAGAAAGGGAAGAAGAGTAAACTTAGAAATAGGAATCCCAGATTCAAATCTTAGTTCTTCCAGTATTTCCCTTGGATGGCCTTGGATAAGGCAGAAACTGACCTTCAGTTTCTACATCTACAAAAAATGGAGCTAAAACCTGCTCACAGCTATTGGAGAGACTGAATGAGGTAAGTAGATGGAGAAGTGCTTTGTCAAGTGTTAACATCTATCTTCCATATATATAAAAGTTGTTCGACCAGTAGCTATGACACACACTGACCAACAGGGGGCAGATGCTCAATGCACAGGCATGGAAACATGGAACAGACTGATAAATCTCAGAGGGAAGGGAGGGAAGAGATTCACCAAAGATTTTATATGCATACTAGGGGCCCAGTGCACAGATTCATGCACCGACGGGGTCCCTCAGCCTGGCCTATGTGGATCGGGGCCAAAACCAGCAGTCTGACATCCCTGAGGGGTCCCAGATACCAGTGCACGAATCTGTGCACCGGGCCTCTAGTATAGTCATAATGTCTAGATCCAAAATGTCATCACAGGTTCCACTTCTAAAAGATACTCCCAGTGGCTTCCCCTTCAAATGCTGTTCTGACAGTCTGACCCTCAAGTAAGGAGGAGCTTTTCGACTTAACTATCCTATAATGAGCTACAGGAACCAGCCCTGCCCTCAGACTGATGATATGAGATTCACAGGTATCTGGGGCAAAAAGATGCTCAGGCATAAAGTAGGCCCAGTGTAAGCCCTAGCTCTCCTTAACCCCCTACATCAGGGGTGGGGAACGTTAGGCCCATGGGCCATATAAGGCCACCAATCATTTTGTCTGGCTCTGCCAAGACATTACTGGTGAGTTAATTGAATGTTTGACCAAATATAGCAGGTTAATTTTTAGGTTAATAATTTTCATGGCCCTCAAATGATGTCATAAATATCCAAATAGCCCTTGGCAGAAAAAAGGTTCCCCACCCCTGTCCTACATGCTAGCAGCTGGCAAAGATCCTCTGTTTGAACTGAGGCAGCCAAGAATTTGTTTCCCTGCTCCATCTCTGCTCTACAGAAAGGGCCCTGGGCTTCCTCTTACTCAGAGCTTCCCTGCAGCTATTTCTTGTGTTTCTAGGTGCTGCTCTGTGGAGCCAGAAGAGCTCCTTTGGCTACTCTGGCAATCCAAGAAAGCAGAGACCCTACCTCCTTTTTTGAGGCCTGCTTACATGAAGACAAATCCAGGAGACAAATGGGAAAAGATTTTTGGAAATTCATGCTCCTTTGTCAAATACCTTAATCCTGAGTCACACAAGCCAGGATAAAGGGGGCAAAGGAAAAAGGGAAGGGGAAAGGGATGGCTGAAGTGGGGAAAGAAGTGGTACTTACCATGCCTGCCACATGGTTCCAAGCCGCAGCCATGACAGCATCTCCTACCCGATTCCGGCGAGTGAGCATCTCTGACACAGTGAGGCTACTTTGGGTCCTTCTAGAAGAGAGCTCAGGGGCAGCATCCCCTGGGTTTCCTACCCTTCGAGGACCCTGCTCCGAAAGGTAAGACCTGGGCTGTTCAAGGTCAGAATAGTCTGTAGAAGACCTCTGAGTGTAGGCATTGGTAGATACCACATTTTTACCTATCTGAGTTGGGGTGTCTTCTAAAGAGTTCAAATCTCGCCTGCTCTTCCAGGCATTCCGCACAGTAACATGCCTGGCCTCTGAAGGGCTCACCTCTGAAGGGGCACTATGGCCTTTCCACCTGATTGTCTCTGCAGGAGGTGCATGGTTATTCCTCTCCACCAGATCTGATGGCTTGATGATAATGCTGCTCCGAGAGACCACTGTTTCAGGCCTGTTCTTTAGAGACCCATCTCCCATTCTTTCAGCCTCTGTGAATTGCAAGGTGATGTCATGTTTATGAATGGAGAGCTCAAAGGGGGAGTTGACATGGTTGCTCACTGATGTGAGGTCTGGTGGCCCAACCTGGATGTTGCTGGTGGATGTGTGCCTCTCCCGCGCGGCTTCACCTGGGGCAGCTCTTGGGTTGCTGCTACTACTGCTGTCAGAGGGATAGATAGTAATGCTGCTCGTCACTTTGTTTGGTCCTGGTTTGGAGGTGGATGTCTGTTTCTCCAGTGTGGCCTCAATCCCAGACCCTCCCATGATTTTTTTCACATCTTTATCAATGATGACAGGTTTGATGACAGCTCTGGACCGCAAGGCCTCTCTGGGACTGAAGGGCCTTTGACTTTTCACCACAGCACCATTGGCCTCTGGGAATTCCACAGCATTAGTGGAGGCTCTGACAGGTTTCACAGATTCATTTTCTGTCCCGACATCTTTATCATCCTCCGACAGGGTGGTTCTAAAGCCCCCTCGGGATCTGGCTGTTTCTCTAGAGTTGGGCTGTTGTTTGTGCTCTGGCTCTGGCGTGATGGTTGTGTTTACCAATTTGGCGGTAACAAGAGACGACATGTCCATGTCGTCGTCTGAGTCTGGCTTCTCTCTGCCACTAGATTTGATGACTCGACACCTTAGGGCCTCATGCTGACTGCTGTCTTCCATCACAACTGCTACAGGTTGATCAACTCCTTTATTTGTGGTTGAAAATCCCTGAAGGATGTTCTCTTGGCTTCTGGAGCTATAAGGATACTTCGATGGAAGTGGAACCTTAGAATTTGAAGAACTGGTATCAGCCTCTGGGCCATTGGCAGCCTTTTTGCCCTTAGAGAGCCCTTCCGAGGAAGATCTTCTAGATGAGGCCAGAGCACCAATGGCCTTAGAACTGCCAGAGTCTGCAGCCTGAGTTACTTGACTTCCATTGCTAGGCGCCTGTCCTCTCTTGCCAAAGAGGGCCTCAGTGGAGGTGTCAGAAGCCTTGTCGGCTCTACACAGTATGTCATTGGGAATAGATCCATGGGTGGTATCACTAAATGTTCGTGTTGTCTTCTCTACTTTTCCCTTCAACCCACTCTCTGTGCCTGGCTTGTGAGTACCCCTCCAAACTTTATTGTGCTCCTGAGCAGCTGGAGGGTAGCGGCTAAGCACTGATGGCTGCTCCCTGGACTTCTTCCCTTCACTCTGAGAGGAGCCAGATGCAAATCGATCTTCAGTTCTCTTTGTCTCCTGAGTCCCACTATCTGTACCTGCCCCTATGTTGGAAGCTTTGGCTGCCCTCCTGTTTGTGAAACCAGGAGAGGAAACCTGCCGGTTGCTCAGAGAGTAGTTTTCATTGTTAAGAGCAAACTCCCTGTTTCGGTGCCTTTCCCGCTTATGCTGAGGGGACAGTTCCCGAGATGTGTGCTTGGACACAGATATCTCACTCCCGTGGCCTCTAAACTTAGTCCTCTCGTGCCTGCCTTTGCTAGACAGAAAAGCATCCTCCCCTTCCATCTCCCCATTCTCTAATTCTTTCTGTTTTTTGATTTGTAGCTTTATCTCCTCCAACTGGCTGGCTAAGAGTTTGTTTTTATTTTGTTCACTTAGGTAATTATCCTGAAGGTCATTATTTTTGGCCCGCATTTTCTTAAGCTCTTCTTCTAAAGATTCAAAATGTTTGATTTGTGTCTTAAGTTTCTCAATCTCTTGGTTAAGGTCTTTGACTTTATTGTCTTCCTGATTTCTGTTCTTTTCATTTTCAGATTTATTTCTTGTTTCATTCTCTACCTGCTTTAGATAGTCCAGAGTGCCCTTCCTTCTTGATTCTTTGGATGGCAGTGTGGAAGAGATACCGTCCTCAATCCGAAGGTCATTCCTTTCCAGAAGATTAGAAGCATTCCTCGTATAATCTCGGTTCATTTTTTTGTTCTGCTCCAGTTTTTGAGTGAGCTCTTTTATAAGTTTCTCATTTTCTTTCTCCTTTTCATTCAGATATTTTCTCTCACTTACAAAGCTCAGAGTTAATGATTTCAGCTTTTCTAACTCTGACACTAAATTCTGCTCAGTTTTATCAAGGCGGTCCTCAGAAGATTCCAGTTCTTTCACTTTGACCCTGAGCATTTCCAGCTCAGAGGAGATTTTCTTCGTCAGGTTTCTCTCCTCATTCAGACTCAAACAGAGTTGGGTACAGTCGTTCTTACTCCTGCTAAAGGCCTCCTCCAGCTTCTCCAGTTCGGCCATTCGTTTCTGAAGCCGCTCAATCTCAGATTTCAGCTCTCGGGTGAGGTTTTCCTCCTCTTCAAGTTTCTCCTTCATCAGCTGACACAGGTCCTCTGCTTTCTTAATTTCCTCGTCTTTGCCTTCAATTCTCAGCACTCGCTGCCGCAGCACTTCAATCTCAGCCAGCATGCTGGAGTTGCTGCCTTCTGCCTGAATCACCTTGTCCTGCAGATCCAGGAGCTCATCCTCTGCTTTTTGGAGGTTTTTTGTGGCTTCTTCCAACTCATCAAGGCGGCGACTTAGACTCTGTAACTTAAACCGCAGGTGGCGGCTAGAGGCAGTATCCTTGTAGTTTGTAAACTCAGCCATGTCTACCGCCAGCCAGTGTGAACTCCAAGAGGCATCCAATTCCACTCGAGGGGATGAGAAATGGTTACCTTTCTTTTGGCATCCACAACCTTCCTTGGCAGCTGGAGACCATTATCACTCTACAGAAGGAAGACATAAAGCATGTCAGATAGTAAATATAAAATCTGCACATCAGCTCTCAAATGTACTTCTTGTGCCTAAAACAGCAGGTACTCTAACTGGAATAAACTACGCGATTTAAGGTTCTTTACGGCTGATTAGGAACTGATATATAGTTTCAGCTAATGAAGAATTCCTTCCATCAGTGCCCTGGCCAGGGTGGCTTAGAAGGTCGTGGGTTCGATTCCTAGTCAATGCACATACAGGGTTGCAGGTTCAGACTTGGTTGGGGCACTTTTGAGAGGCAACCAAAAAAGAAAAAAGAAAAAAAAAATAGAACAATAAAAAAAAATGTCTCCAGGCAGTATGGCAAAAAGACACAAAAGAATGCCTCATTTCCCGTGAGAAAATCTTCATTTGCCATCTGCATAATATCAGAAGAGTCACTAGTTTTTCTATAAATCATTACGTAAACAGCCTGGGTTTTACTTAGTTGTAAAATCGGGATAATGAAGCCTACCATCTCTCTCCCCAGTACTGTTCTGAGATAATGCATGGAAAGCTCCTGATAGAAAGCAGTAAACAATCCTAAGAATGTTAAGAACTATAGCTTCTGGGAAAGCAGCAGACTAGTGAAGAAAAAATCGCCTTATTGACACAGGAAGATAACAGGACCTGGGTTCTATTAAGGCAGAAAGGGAAGACAGTATACCTAGAGAATGGTCTCAGCCGGTAATAATCCCTACCAAAGGTAAACAAAAATAGTCTGGAAAGAGATTCCCTATCGCGTTCACACAAGAGTCTGTCCCACTGATGAAGTCCTGCTGAACCTGAGTTTGCAAGTCCAAACTACAAAACACATAAGGACCACTCTTTTATTATGATGGAACAAACAAGGTTTTCACCAATAATAATTGAAGTAAGATAGGCTACAGATCATAAATTAAGTACATTCAAATCTTTAAAGTCATAAAAGAAGGAATCAAAAACAGGAGACATTAACAAGATGCTATCAATAAAGATCAGATTTTTAAATTAACCAAATAAAATTTGCTAGAAATGTAAAGAAAAATAGCAAGTAGATGCTAATGAAGAGTATAATGGTTAAGAAGAGAAATGAGGAAATTACAAAAGGCAGCACATAATTAAAGACAGAAAAAGTGAACGAGAGGTTAATAGATGAGAAATACAAAGAGGTCCAAAAGTGACAAAGTTTAATAAGTAGTACAAAAGGAAGGGACAGACTGAATGGGGGGAGGCAATCTGTAAAGAGCTACTAGCTAAGAAATTTCAAGAACTAATAAAAGATATGCAATGGTGCTCAACCGTCATGGCTTAGTGGTTGAGCATTGACCTATGAACCAAGAGGTCACAGTTTGATTCCTACTCAGGGCACATACCCAGGTTGGGGGCTGAATTCCCTTGTGGGGCATGCAGGAGGCAGCCAATGAATGATTCCCGTCATTGATGTTTCTATCTCTCCCTCTCCCTTCCTCTCTGAAATCAGTAAAAATATTTTTTAAATTAAATAAAATAAAAAGATATGCAATGGAGCCTCATATTCAGGAAGCAGTCTCAACCAAAATTAAATCTGTGCCTAAATGAGAAGGAAAGGAAAATAAAAAACGTAAATGTTTATTAACAGACTCTCACTGAACAAACTATTTCTGAATGTACTTCAGAATACAGGAACTGATCACTTAAGGAAGGCATGAGATGGAAGAAAGAATGGTAAGTAAATAAATTTAACCCCAACAAGCACTGAATCAGTTAATAACAAAAATTAACTGGTTGGGAGGGACAGGATAAAATCAAAGTGGAACTAAAACACTGGACAATAATGACATACCTAAACTAATAAAAGCGAAATATTAAAATTAACCGTTTCTCCGAGACAGGGTAAGCCACGCCCACCAGCCAATCAGAGCGGCTGTATGCAAATTAGCCCAGCCAACATGGCGGCCGCCACTCCCGGACCTGAGTAAACAGCCCTTTTCATTGCGGCAGGAGCGAAAGTGAAGCTGCGCCCCTCAGCTCAGCTCCGATTAAACTGCCTCTAGCAGCTTTGAAACAATGTAACAATCATAGAATCCTCCGGAGCTGAAGGAAAGAGCAGCTCCGGCCTAACCAGTAAAAGTAACAATTGTTTCATTATAGACGCTGCGAGGTGAAGCAGAGGAGGCTTCGTTAGTAGTTAGAAGGCCGCCTTAAAGGAACAGTGTATCAATTATAGAAGATGACCCCAAGCCTTCAAGGAACAGTATCAATTATAGGCGATAAATCACAAAAACCTGCGTCCAGCCAGCCTTGCTGGGACGTTGGGTCAATGGGAGCTGTGGGCAGCCTGAAAGCCCCTCACCCAGGCTGGTCAGGCACGCCAGCAGGTGGGCATCCCC
>PVJC01001894.1:0-64375 GCA_004026665.1 Murina feae
TCATTTATCCTTTTAATGACTATTAATAGAGTGCTTAATAGAGGCATGACATGGCCTCATTGAGGGTTCAGGTTTGAATGTTATCTAAGGTAGAAATGGAGCTTTGCTGTTTTCTGGCTTATAAGCATGGGTAAATGACTTGACCACTCAGTTTCCTTATCTGCAGAATGGGGATAATAATCATATCTCCTTAATAGGATACTTATAAGTATTAATTGATTTAATACATATGTAAAATATCTTTAAACAGTGTGTCTGCAGTGAGCATCTTCTCAAAAAATGTCAGACATTATTACTTTGTTGTTAATATTTTTATTATCAAACTCCAGGCACTGTCAATGGCACTGAAGAAATAATGGGGGGGAGGGTAGAGAGGAGGAGGGAGGAAAGGTCAGGGTCCTTAGAGAACTTGCTTTCTAATAGGCAAAGAAAGATCAAACAACTAAACACTCAAATACATACATAATTGCAAGTGGTAATAAATGCCAGGAAGGAAATGAATAGGATAGAGTGGTTGTTTAAGGAGGACCGTTTGAGCTGAAACCTAAAGAATAAATAGATTGAGTGGTGAAGAAGACCTGTGTGCCTATAGGTGAAGGACTGTGCACGAAGAGAGCAATGTCTGTGTAAAGGCTCTGAGGCAGGGCCTGAAGGCCTGTGTGGTGACATTGTGGTGGCTGAGGTGGAGAGGCGGCTGATACAGTGGGCAGGGTCTAAGCCATGCATATTGGATGGGGACTGTGGAACTTGAAAGTTTTCCTGAGGGCAAAGGAAAGCTATGGATGGTACGTGGTTCCCTTTCTGGCACATGGATTTCCCAAAAGTAAAGATGTGAATTAAATATTCTCTCAAGCTCCTTTGACACTGAAGAATATGAGATTCTGTGATGACTAACCAAAAAATAAAAGTTTCTGGGAAAAGCAGAAAGAAAGAAGTAGAGGAAGAGAAGGAAACAAGGAAGGAGAAAGGGAACAAAGAGAGAAAGAAAGAAGCTGATGACGAAGACTTCTGTGGAGACATGAAATCTAGAAATGAAATGTTGAATATTCAGGGAAGACACAGACACAGGAAGACCTATTACATCTGTATGTGTGTAGGTGTGCTTTTGACTTATGCATGTATTTGTACATTCACTGATTTGGCAGGAATCCAAACCAGGGGAGCCTTTGCAAGGAAGACAAATAAGACTAATGGGCTGGAAACGTTGGAGAGGGAAAAGAAATGATATGTCAATCACTTTGGTTAAATGCATGATTACTGGATATGAAGATGCGTCTGGAATAGGTCCTGCTGGAAGGCTGGTGCTCAGGAATTGAAATGCTCACTGAGACAGGGTTCAGCGGCTCCTTTCAGGAGTTGCTGGGTGGAAATCAAACAGAATTGCATTAGGTAAGGGAGTGGCTGAGAAAGTACTCTCTGGAACAGAAATTTTTATGAGGAGAGGAAAAGGGAGTGCAGTCCAAAAAGAAGAACTAACTTCAAGAATGCTAATTTGTTCCAGTCCTCAGGAGCCCAGAGGAAGTCAAGCACTTCTTGCTGTGATATTCAGATGCTGAGGTGAAAAGAGGCATGCAAGGCAGGGAAAATCAAAATAAATAAGTGTGCTTTGGCTTCAGATATCTCCTTTCCAGCTGAGGAGGGTTGAAATTTAAGGATAGGCAGGGAAAACACACGCTGGCCCAACTCTGCAAGCACTTTGGAATGCTAATGCCATTGCTGGCTCTCAGAACTTGCTGTTGATATGGGCCTATGTGGTTGGGTATCCTATGAATCTTGTAGCAAATGCTGGGAAAAATATTGCTTTGAGTTACCTCTGTGCAGTGGGAAGTAAAAAGAGTCCCTTATGGTTTATGAAAGGTTCTTTCCTGATAAGGAACTATCCATTAGCAATATGTCTCATTCTCTTAACCACTTCCCGTTTGCCAGTGGTTCAATAAGCATATGCCTGATTTGAGTTAATAAATAGCAGATGCTGTTTAGTGGACACTTACAATATGTTTTAAATGTTTAAAGCACGTAAACTAATTGAATCTTCCCAATGTATTTCAAGGTAGAGTCTAACATGCCCATTTTATACATGAAGAAACAGAGGCTTAGAAAGGTTCAGGAATGTGCACAAAGACACGTTTCTGGGACTGATGAACAGATCCAATTACCAAACCTATGTTTCCTCGGGGCCCGTATTTTCTTGTCTATAAAACAGAGATGGTTAATAATACCATCTTCAAATTCTCATGTTCCCCAAGCTCCTCAGGAAGACTGCAGATTCAGTAAGTTCACTAGTATTTCTGTTTTGCGTGCTTTTCTCACCATAAGACACTCTCTCCCCATCCATTCTCAGCACTTCAATGCATTCAAAGGTTTTCTATTAGCAGAACTTATCCCAGAATCTTTGCAGTCTCACGTAAGTATAAATAACAACAATATAAATCAACCTTTAGCATTCATTCCTTACTCTTTTACAGCTGCTAGTCAAAGGCTCACACTATCCCATTTAGACTATTCCAACATTATTAAGAGGCAGATAAGGCCAGCATTTCCCCTGGTTTGCAGATAAGAAACTGAGACTTAGATGGGGGAGTGACTTGGCCAAGGTCATATGATGAGTTAAAAGCAGAATCATGACACAAGCTCACATCTCCTAAATCCAGGTCTGGTACATTTTCTGGATAAGTGCACTGTTTTCCTGAGCTGCAAGCTCCAAGGCCCAGCGGGAAGATTAAAAGAGCAAATGGGCAGGTGAGAGAACACTCTTCCCGCTGCCAGTGTTCACTCAGCTTTAGCCAAACTTTGTCAAGTGAAAAACAGGTCCAGATCTTTCCTTTTTTTTTTTTTTTAAGAGAAACTAAATTTTCATATGCAAAGCCATGATTTTTAAAAAGCTGCCTCTAACTATAACAGATCGGTAGGCTAGAGTCACCACTGGGCAGGCAGTTTTCCAACTCTGCCTCATGCTGAAGAAATGAGTTTGATTATGGTTGCAGAGCCATCAAGCTGAAAGCCCTTTCCATCACAGCCCATTTTTTTTGGGAGATCCAAACCTCAATCAGTTAAACCTCAGAGAACAGAGGAGACTTTGGGTTCCAGGCCCCACTCCAGATCTACTAAATGAGAACCTCTATATTAGAAATTCGTGTTTTGAAAAGCTTTCTGAAATGCATAGGAAGATTGGGAAATTCTCAATGTAATTTCCACATACAAATATAAATAGTCTCATAAGAACTTAAGTGAAAGAGTGTAGAACAGGAATAAGAAACCCAGCGCTCTGAGAGGCACAAGATGAAGATGTTAAATATTGCTAAACAGTTATATTAATACAATAAACTTAATTATACCTAGCAGTTTCTATTTGAGTTCCTCTACACGCCAGTCACTGTTCTAGGTACTTTATATGCACTGCTTTTTAAAATCCTCACAACAGCCCATCGAGGTGAGTGCCAGTGTTATTCCCATTTTATAGATGGGGAAATTGCAACACAGAAAAATTAAGTACTACCCAAGGTCCTCATGCTAGTATATAGGAGAATCAGGATTGTAATCCAGACAGCCTGGCTCTGAGGAACTAAACTCTTAACAACAATTAGGAAAAACACCTTTTCCCTGGAGGTAGAGATTATTTTGCATAGAGTAGCTGTACTCAGAAATCTTTCATTGATTTAAACTGAGCGAAGGACAATTGTTGTTGTTTTTTTTAAAAAAATAAAAACAAATAAAAAAACAACCCCCACACTTCTGTCTTCCACAGGGAATCTGGAAGTCTTCCTTCCATTTCAGTGACCCTTTGACAAGACCTCTATATATTTCCTGATTATTAACAGGGAGAGTTGAATTTTCCTCCTCATTTTTATGTGGAGGATTAGAGTTCAGGACTGAACAGTGGTGGCAGTGGAAATAGGCTGTTTAATGATCACTTTGGTTTGATATGAGAAGAGCTACCCAATAGGACTAAGAATGAACTGAAAATAGGCGAGACAACAGTCAACCTCTAAAATGGGACCAGAATGATAACAGATTGCTAGTGCAACAAGGCAAACATGAATCCATTAGGGAGGAAAGATAACATTACCCTAGGCCTCAAATTACTTCTACAAAACGTTCTGCAAATACAATGTCTAGCATAAAATAAAATAAAA
Organism: Murina feae; assembly: GCA_004026665.1. NCBI lineage: Eukaryota > Metazoa > Chordata > Mammalia > Chiroptera > Vespertilionidae > Murina > Murina feae. Next base: position 4,134 of record PVJC01001894.1, read on the forward strand.
AAATAACTAGTTGCACCAGAAGATAAAACAACATAAATAAAATGAAGAGGAAGGAGAAAAATAGGACAGGCTCATAGAAAATCAAGCTATTAGAGTAATCAGACATATTGTATAATCAACTATGTGTACTATCTTCTGGGAAGTAAAATATAAGATTGACAGATAATTTCATCAGACTATTAAAAACCATGTGAAATAATCAATAGAAAATTTCAAACTTGAAAAGTACAAAACTAACATTAAGAATTTAATAGGGCCCTAGCTAGTTTGGCTCAGTGGATAAAGCATCGCGGATTGCATACTGAAAGGTCCTGGATTCAATTCTGGTGAAGGGCACATGCCTGTATTGTAGGTTTGATCCCAAGTAGGAGGTGTGCAGGAGGCAGCTGGTCAAGATTCCCTCTCATCATTGATGTTTATATCTCTGTCTCCCTCTCCCTTCCTCTCTGAAATAAATAGAATATATATATTAAAAAAAGGAATTTAATAGGCATAATGGCAGATTGGATAAAGATTAAAAGATAATCAGTAAACTTCAAGAGAGATCAAATAAAAACAGGATTGAAGCCAGAAAGGGAGAAGGATGGAAAATACAGAAAAGAATGTGGGAGGTTATAATGGATATAGTGGCAAAGCCTAACATATCCTATATAATAAAAGGCTAATATGCAACTCGACCAAATGGCAAAATGACCATTTGCTATGATGCTCATTGACCATCAGGGGGCAGATGCTCAATGCAGGAGCTGCCCCTGGTGGTCAGTGCCCTCCCACATGGGGTGTGCCACTCAGTCAGAAGCCCTGAGCTGGGCTCAGAGGTGGTGAGTGCAGCTGGGGTGGTGGGAGCTCCTCCCGCTTCTGTGGCAGCACTTAGGCCCATGGACAGCAGGCCTAAGCCATTAGTTGGACACCCCCTGAGGGCTCCCAGACTGCGATAGGGTGCAGTCCGGGCTGAGGGACCCACCCCAGAAGTGCACGATTTTGTGCACTGGGTCTCTAGTCTAATCTAATAAGAGTAATATGCAAATTGACCCTCACTCTGTTACACCTAAGCCACGCCCACCAGCCAAGCCAAGCCCACCAGCTAATCAGAGCAGCTGTATGCAAATTAACCCAGCCAAGATGGCAGCTGGCAGCCACGGAGCTAGAGCAAACAGGAGACTTCTGTTGCACCAGCGATGGAGTTGCAACTGTCTATCTAGGCTGGCTGGGCCTCTGCTCAAGGCAACAATGTTTCAATTATAGAAGCCACAGAGCTGAAGCAAACAGAAGGCTTCCTTGCATGCCTAGGCCTCTGCTCAAGGCAACAAAGTTTCAATTATAGAAGATAAATAAACCCCAGAAACCTGATTCCAGCCAGCCTTGCTGGGACGTTGGGTCAATGGGAGCTGTGGGAAGCTGAAAATGGCCCTCAGACCCTCACCCAGGCTGACCACACCCCCATGGGGTGAGGGTCCCCACTGGGGGGCTTGGCTAGCCTACAAACAGCCATCAGCCCCTCACCCAGTCTGGCCAGGCACGCCAGCAGGTGGACATCCCCCAAGGGGTCCCAGACTGCAAGAGGGCACAGGCCAGGCTGAGGGACCACCCCGAGTGCACAAGTTTTTGTGCACCGGGCCCCTAGTATATAAATAAATGTTCTAAGAAAAAAAGTAAGAGGGATATACAGAAGTGATATCTGAAGAGTCAGTGGCCAGGAGCTTTCCAAATCTGGTAGAAGACATCAAGACACAAATTCAAGAAGTTAAACATATCCAAAGCAAATTAAATAAAAGAAATCACATGTAGGCACACATAGTAAGATTGCTGACAACGAACGACAAAGAGAAACTCTTAAAGGAACCCAGAATGAAGAAAGTGTGGGAGTCAGATTACTGCAAATTTCAACAATTGGACTGTTGGCTGATTCTTCACAAGAAACAACTGAATTATATCTTTAAAATGCTGAAAGAAAATCATTACAATTATAAACTCTATTTCCAACAAAAAGGTTTTTTTTTCATGAGAAAATGTGAAACAAAGTCATTTCCACACAAATAAAGGAAAAGTATTTGTCAACAACATATTCACACTGGTGGAAAAACTAAAGATATTATTCATGGAGAAGATGAATTATTTCAGATGGAAACTTAGAAATGCAGAGTAGAAGAAAAGGGAATAAAATTATAAATATATGGGTAAACATCAGTATGGACTGAATAAAACAACAGCAACAACAATGCTATCACATTGTTGAGTTAAAAAATACAAAAATTGATTTTTGTTTTATTCAGTCCATATTGATGTTTACCCACATGTACATTGGCAGGGAAATACATAAAGCTAAGGTATTCTAAGGTCTTTGAAATATCTCAGGAGAGGATCAAGTGCTAGTCTATAATAATATTTGGAAAGTCAAGAATGAATGTTGTGAACTCTAGTGAAACCACTAGAAGAATAGTTAAGTTTGTCTATTTTTTAACAAATTCATAAAAGAGTATGTAAATAAAAAGTATGTAAATCTGAAAAAAGTAAAAAAAACCCACAACCCAAATAATACAGTTAAACCTCTGTTTAGAGGGTTATGTATAATTTTAAAAATGCATATATTAAAAATTAGATGAAAAAAGTATTACTATGATCAAAGTCAATTTAGACAAAGTACAGGGTAAAGTGAGAAGCAGGGATAGACTGTAACAAAAAGTCACATCAAATATGAGATGGATGTGTGTAGCCATGTGCTCTTGCTAACTCCGTTTTTGAACCAATGTGAATCGATTAAAAACACATAATTTCCAAATCAAATAAACCAAAAAAAAACAAAACAAAATAAAATAAGACACAGTAAGCTAAGCATCCATTTCAAGAAGTTTGAAAAAAAAAAAAACACCCTAAAACTGCAAAGTAAACATAAAGAGAGAAGGAAATAAAGTGTACAAATTATTAAAATAAGAAATGTACAGTTGCCCTAACTAGTTTGGCTTAGTGGATAGAGCATCGGCCTGTGGACTCAAGGGTCCCAGGTTCAATTCCAGTCAGGGGCATGTGCCTGGGTTGCGGGCACATCCCCAGTGGGTAGTGTGCAGGAGGCGGCTGATCGATGCTTCTCTCTCATCGATGTTTCTAATCCTCTATCCCTCTCCCTTCCTCTGTAAAAAATCAATAAAAATATATTTTTTTAAAAAGAAATGTACAGTAGAAACTATCAACAGTTAAAACCAGTGCCTTAAAATCTTAGAAAAAGTGTGAGAGTAAACAAGCACAAATACCACCAATGCCAGTAAAATAAAAGATGACTTCATTACAAACACCATAATGTAGAAAAGATAATAAGAGAATATTATGAACAAATTTATGACAAGATATTTGAAACTATAGCTGAAATAAACAAATACTTAATATAATATGAAGGAATAAATAAGTAACACAAGATGAATGACAAAATTGATTAGTGCTGTAATGATCAAAGACATTGAAAGCTGTAAACAAAGAACACTCCTGGCTAAGACTGCTTCTCTTCTGAGTTCAATAAAACTGTTTGAGAATAAAAACACCAGAGTCCTGGCAGGGTAGCTTAGCTGGTTAGAGTGTGGTCCCAATACACCAAAGTTGCTGCTTGTTCCCAGGTTGGGGGACACATGAGAATCAACAATGAATACATAAGTAAGTGGAATGATAAACCTTTCTCTCTCTCTCTCTCTCTCTCTCTCTCTCTCTCTCTCTCTCTCTCTCTCTCTCTCTCTCTCTAAAATAAAGCACCTACCATACACAAACTCCCAGAGAGTAGAATGGGAGAGTATTCCCTTACTCTTCTTGTGAGGCCAACATAACCCTGAAGCCAAATCAAAGAAGGACATTTAAGAAAAGAAAATTGCAGGCACTTTATTTCACAATAAAGATGAAAAAGACTTGAAATGTTAGTAAACAGGATACAAGAGATAATATCATCACCAAGTTGGCAGAGGAAGAAATAACACTGTCATCATTCATAGGTGACATGATTGCAACACACTACGGAAAAATATCAGATTTACTAAGATGACAAGGTCACTGGATATAACATCAGTGTAAATGAAATAATCTCTATCTCAATATATAAGCAAAAGCAAATCAATTATAACAATATTTTAAAAGATACTGTTTATAATAACAGAAAAATCATTTAATAACTAGAAAATAACTCTAACAAAGTCTGTGAAAGGTCTCTAAAACATACTGAGAACTATAAAATAGTACTGAAAGAAAAATAAGACCTAATTAAGTGAGGTGATGTATTATGTTCCTGAATTGGAAAACTCACAGTTTAAAGGTATCAGTTCTCCCAAACTGATATGTAAGTTAAATGCTATCCTAATTAAATTCCCTGTAGGTTTTTTGTTTTTCATAATTTGACATGCTAATTCTAAAATTTATATAAAAGTGGAATAAGAGCTAACAACAGATTCCAAACAATTTTGAAGGAGAATAGGTGGAAAGACATACTGTCCCAGATATGAACACTTAGGTTAAATATAAAACTGAAGAGACATAAGCAGATCAGTGGAATAGAAAAGAAAGACCAGAAACAGAACCACATATACTAAGTTAATTGATTTGTAATAAAGATGCCACGATAATTCAGTGGGGAAAGGATGATATTTTTTTCCCAGTAAATGATGCCATACGTTGAAAATCTATGTGGAGAAATAATTCTAGATCCCTAAATTATAGCCTATACAAAAATCAATTCCAGATGGATTGCTAATCTGAATGGGAGAACATAAAGCCACATGAAGGTAATACAGAAGAATGTCTTCATACCTCAGGGTAGGAAATGTCTTCTTAAACTAAGGTGACCAGATGTCCTGCTTTTGGCGGGACAGTCCTGATTTTTAACAATTTTTCCCACGTCCCGTGGCGTTTTTAAAAAGTCCCGATTTTTGGAAAGAATGCACGACAAGCTAGGGAATGGCGGGAGAACGGGAAGGGAATATACGGTTTTCGGCAGCCAAGCGGTCAGTGGTCTCTCGCTTTACCAATGTTAAAATCTGGTCACCTTAAGACTTAAACAGGATATGAACCTATTGATAAAAAAACAACTGGTAAATGGGATTGCATTAAAAGGAATAATTTCTGTTCTGTACATCAAGAAAGTAAAAATGTAAGTGAAAGAAAGGAAGGAGAAATTTGCAACATATACATTTGGCCAAGATCTCACATCTAGAACATATACAAACAATAAGAAAAGTACAATTCAGTAGAAAAATAAGGATAAAGTTTATGAATATCTCAATGAACATATGAAATAAAGCTAAACCTCACAAATAGGAGAAATGCAAGTTAAAATCACAGAGCTAGCACTACACCCCCACCAGAAGGGCTAAAATTAAAATGACTGACAGTCTCAAGTGTTTGAGAGAATTTGGAGTATGAGAGTCATCACATACTGGTGGTGGGAGTATAAATTGGTACAGCCTCTTTGGAAACTATTTGGCATTATCTGTTAAAACTGAACATTCTCATACCACTCCTGGGTTTGCATCCAACAAAAATCTGTGAACGTATGCACCAAGAGACATATACAAGGATATTTATAGACTCTTTATTCAACAGTATAAGCAGACCAAATGTCCATCAATAGTAGAATTACAGATGGATGAATTATGACATATTCATACAATTGAATCCTATACAGAAATGGAAATGAGGAAACTATACCCATATACAATGGCTGAATCCTATAAGTATAATATTGAACAAAGAAATAAATACACACAAAATCATACTGGATGATTCCCTTTATATAAATTTCAAACACCAGGAAAATTAAACTCAACATTTAGGAATGCATGCTTAAGTAGTCAGTCAATAAAGAAAAAACAAAGATGTTATTATAGCAGTTAGGTTCCCTTTGGTGGGAGAGTATGTAGTGCTGAGGAAGGTAAGAGGAAACTTATTGGTGTGTGTGGGGTGGGTGTGGGGGAAAGCAGCTGCCAACATTATATTTTATGACCTAAGTAATGGTTACTGAAGTGTTACCTTTGTGACAAATCACTGAGCTAAACAGTTTTGCTTTTAGATCTACATTAAACTTTACAATTTGAGAAAGTTAAAATGAGAGAGAAGCCAGAAATCTAGATTTTTCTAATGAAATTCCAAGATTTTAAAATGTTAGCAATAGATTTTTAAAGATTTAGAATTATGTGGCCACGCTCATTTCATCTGTGAGCTGTCATTTTGTAATCTCTGCAGGTTGCTCATGTACTTGATTAGAAGTTACAGGCACTGAGCTTGCTTCTATTCTGGTGTGAGAGCCTGAGAAAATTAGGGACCAACAACTTAATTTGTATGTAGATAACTAGAACTATACTAAAGTAACAAGTAAATTTCAATTTTCTCAGCCCCTTCTTTCTCTCTCATCTCCTCCCACTGCCCCTTTCATCATTTCTCTCTCTCTCTCTCTCTCTCTCTCTCTCTCTCTCTCTCTCTCTCTCTCTCTCTCTCTCCCTCCCTCCCTCTCTCTCTCTCCCTCTCTCTGTCTTATTGATAGCAGATTGCCAAAGTTGAGCTCCAGAGAGAAATCTAAAACTTGTTTCTGATGTGTCCATGCATGATATCAACATCACAAATGAAATAGGACTCATTCTGAGGCTTCCTGGAGGTTACATACCAGGTGGGAAAATAATGTAGTTATCACATTTTATAGAGAACTTACTGTATATCCAACCCTGTACTAAACTCTTTGAATATCATTTATTTATCATATCATTTAAACATTCCTGTGATGTGGGAATTATTGGACTTGTCTTATGGATGGGAAAGTTGAGGTTCAGGGGAGTTAGGTCTCATGTGCAAAAACACAGTGCGCCAGTGACAAATGGTAGGAACTAGACTCACAATGTACATGTGAGGCCACCAATCCTGATATAAGATATATAGACATCCTTTTAGGATGTCTTGGGTTTTGTAGCCCAGAGAGGTATTTGCATATTCAACAGGAAAATGAGCTCCAGATGCTTAAACTCTCACTACCTTGAGTACTCAATAACCACAGGTAATTATTACAATCTGTTCATCCTCCCTCTTTCCCTGACACCCATGGTACAAGCTCATATGATTAAATAAAGCCCAGACCAATATCCATGACAGTTCTCCAGGCTGAACACAAAGGGCACGCACACACACAGAGAAAAGGATTTGTAGCAATCATGGCTCTTCAGTCCATGATTGCTGCATTACCAGTGACAATGCTGGCTAAATAGTGAGCTTGAGAAATTCTGAAAGTTAAATTAGCCTTGGAAAGGAGCAGTAGAGATAATCTGGCCTCTCTCCTCCATCTGTAATAGAATATAGGGGTAAGAAGCATGGGATCAAGTGGGAAGAGTTCCACTCCGCATATCGTCACTAGCTAAAAATGTTGGCAAGACCTCAGGCAAGTCACTAAATGTCTTTGGGGTTTGTTGTCTGTCAACTGGGGATGGTAGAATAGACTTTTTAATTTTTTTAAAAGGAATTTAAGATGTGTAGTCTCTTCCAAATAAATCTTAACTGCCATGACAACATAAGGCAGACAATAATGGAGGCCATGGTTAAGATACTGAGGAGAGGGCAATGTTGTCTCATTGTTTCTTCTACCCCATAAGAACAGCGCTAGAGGCAGCTTTTGGACTAATATCTGACACATAGTAGGTTCACAATGAATATTTTAAGAATAAGTTGTGAGTCCAAGTTTCTGTAGAACACAATTTAAAACAACCTGGAGTAGGGCAAGCTAAGATCCCTTCCTCCTCAGAAACTACAGTTATCTAAGGCACTTGCCTTAGAGCATCCTGTGAACAAGGTAGGGGCAGAGATGACTGACATGGTGGCTCTCCCATCCTTCAAGGGTCCTGGGATTTGCTCTCTGGCCCCTGGGCCATGTTCTTATTTACCTATGAGCACTTCAGATCAAGCCCCAGTTCTCTGGAATCCTATGGAGAGACTTTTCCTGCTCTTCTCATATTTTTTAAGACTCTGATTTGATTTTCACCTTTGCATCAGACACGTACTCTGATTACAGGAAACACACACAACAGTGAATGAAGCTTAATACCAAGTCTTTCACGTCCCAGGGAAAGGTAAAGAACCAAGGATGCCTTCATCTTTCACCGGAACTTTGCAATAGTATGGTTGGACGATATATAAGTCATTTTCAGTATGGTATCATTGTGAAGAGTGTGGGCTTTAGTGCACTCTTCTGAAAATAAAAAGTTAAAAAAAATAAGTATGGACAGGCTTGGTTCAAATCTTAACTGTATCACTTACTGGGTATAGGACCTTTGGGCTTCAGGTTTGTTGTTTGTAAAATGAGAATAACAGCATCCCTTACCTCATGGAGATGTAGAGGGGGAAATGTGTGAACTATTAAATACAGAGCCTGGCACCCAGGCCATGCTCAGTGTTAATTATTATCATCATTCTGACCACCTGGACAATGAAAACAATTCTCTTGATGATATCTCTGCCAAAAGGTTTCCTGCTTGAAAACTTCCAGTAATGGAGAACACACTACCTCAAGGGGAATAAATTTCATCCTCAAGCATTTGATTAACTCAGATTTCCACCTTCCTCATAAGACCAGGAAATCCCTGAAGGCCATGATGAGAATGTTCCAGTGAAATACCAACGTGTGATGCCACTCTGATGGTTGAAGCTATAGTTAAACTTGAAATATACAAGAGGCTTCAAGTTCCAGGACTGTTATGTTGACAATGTCTGTGTAAACCCAAGTTCCTAGGCTGCTAGACATAGGGAAACTCTGATGTAAAATTTTAGCAGCAAGGTTCCCAGGTGGCAGACATCTATGTGCTACCTTTCCCTGCTCTCACCAGCCCCTAGCCTGGCAAGGAACAGATGGGCACTTCTTTGCTTTGGTTTCCTCAGGATGTTCAATTTTCAGTCAGAGATTTGAGTCCACACTTTCTATAAATGCAGAACCTTGGGAAAGTGATTTGGAATTCCCTGTTCTCCTTTGACCTTCCCTGGTGAAAAATCTGGTGGGCACAGGACATTTCTTTCCACAAGAAATTTTGGATTAGAGAACATCTCTCTGCTCCCCCTGTGTGAAACCTATCCCTGTAATCTCCACCATCCAATCCCAAACAAGTCACACTACAGACCACCTATGACCAGCCCTATTTGGCAGCCCTATTTGTTCAGCACCTCTTCCTACATTGTCTCTGTGCAGAGTCTTTAGTCAAGCTAGTAGCTTTTTTTTCATTTTTCCCTGTGAGTTCACATGCCTCAGAATCTTTGCTCATGAAATTTCTCAACCATAGATTCCCTCCTTTTCTTTTCATGTCCTGAGCACCCAGAATCTATCCCTATATTATAGATTCAGTCACTTTAGTTTTCTGAATTGGTGGCAAACTCAATGACAGGCTTGTGCCACTGAAATAATTTCATGCGTATTATCCATTAGCCATCTGCAAGATTATCGTCTTTTAGGATAAATATTGTGGTTTACACTTGTTTCGTGCTTTCTAAAGTGCCTAGCCTGGTAGATATGCAGTAAATTGTTTCTAGACAAAATAATCTACCTAAAGTGATAAAAAGTATTAAAGCTAGGATTAGCAATAGACTACAGGTCAACCCAAAAGGAAGCAAATCATATAGAATCAATAACCCCACTCCAGTGAAGCTTGATTGCACCTATGCTATTTAATGCTAGTTGCTGTGGTTTGACATTCACTTGATTCTGGTAAAGTATCAGAGGACGGTAGTCAACTTTGGACCACATCACAAACTCAGAAGTACAATAACTATTTACCAAAGGAAGAAAAGGAGAAAAGAATTCCTGGGGAGAAAGTGCGGATCCAAATGCAGTGAAAGTAGGCTGATAGATTATCAAACTCATTTCTCCTTGAAACTGCCCTAGAATCTCAGCTCTTCACTCAGCTCTGTAGCTTGGCATTGAAGGCTCTCCATATTATAAGCATAAACTTCTTTCTAATCTTATCTGTCATATTTTTAAAGTTTTGCCCCTATGTTCTTAGAATCTTACATATGGACTATTTGTCTCAAAATGTATTTTTAGTTCCCTACTCTTAGATTTCCCCCCTTTCCTTGAATATATACTAAACTCAATCCATAATTTAAGTCCCAGTTACTTCTTCTCTGAAACCATCAGAATCAAATGAAATGTATCAGCTCCAACAGGCTGTGATCTCTTATCCCTGAATTCTCCCTCCTCCAAGTGGTTTGACTTTACCTCTTTGACAAGACTTGATATATTTTGTCTCATATATTAAACATCTGTGATTCGTTATTTACATGCCAATCTCAAGAGCTTCTTCTAGCCTATGTCTGAGGAAATGAGTGGTCTTCTATCCCTCTTAATATTTCCTATAGCACTTTCAAACAGAAAAAAAATTGCACAATAATAGGTAATAATAGTGTTAACATTTTAAGAACACTTTTATGTACTAGGTATCATGTATGATCCCACTGACTATTCACAATGATCTTTTGTAGCAAGAATTATTATTATTATTATTATTATTATTATTATTATTATTTTCAGTTGAGGAAAGTGAGGCTCAGAGAATTTAGGTAGCTTGTCTAAAGCCACACATCTGTGGAATGGAGGGACCAGAATATGAACCCTGACAGTCTGACTGTAGAATCTGAGTTATTGAAAAAGATTTGGTGATCCCTCCTCATGCAACAATCCTAGAGGGAAGAACAGATCCTCAAAAATAGCAAAAGTGGTTGCAAGATCCCTGGCACAGACTCTGGAGTTCCTGACTCTTGAAAGCCTCAATAACCAATCTATATTCAGGTAGTCCCGATAAGTACTGAAACACACACAGAGGGAACAAGGAAAGTGAGTTCTAAGGACCAAATTTCCAGTGACCAAAGCTTCCCTTCAAAACAGAACTTAAGGCTCCGTTGAGCTGAAAGTTTCTAAACCATCACTCTCCCGCAGTGCGATCTCTTCAAAGGACCTTAAGGAAGCATTCCTGCTGGTGTTTGCTTGCTCTCTCTGCTCACTTCCTAGCAGACAACCAAGTGTGCAGAATGCCTGGGGAGGCTAAGAGATAGGCAAGCTCTAAGGGTCCCCTTGGTCAGGGGAGGAGAGACCTGTCTTCACCTCTAGCCTGGTCCACCAGCTGGCAACAGCTAAGCAGCACCAGGCTTGGCTTTGCCAGGTAGGACCAGGGTTAGAAGCCACATGTGGTTTTTCATGAAGCAGCTTGTTAAACTGCAGAGAGCAGTGATGCAGAATCCATGTTTCTGTGAAAGAAGGGGGATATATTTCTAAAAGGAAAGTGAATTTTAAAGTGCTTTTCATTTGACAATATTCAGACATGTTCAAATAGAACAAATAGATACAAGCCTGTTATTATACTCAGTGTGCTTAAAAGATGTTCCCTCTGCCCTTTACTCTAATTTATTTCTAGCCTTTTCTGAGGTGCAATGATGGATGCATTTAAATTGGTCACTTAGGCCACTGGATCACACTCTGAAACTGTGAAATAACACAGCTTGGTACTTTGTAAAGTGTTGACCCGTTTTTCTTACTGTTCTGTGTATGTTTATTTTCTGATAAGATTATAAGCCCTTGAGGGAGGGAGTTTTATTACAGGCCTTTGAAGGAGTGAGCTCTCCTGGAACATGACATTAAACATTTGGAAATGATTAATACATATTTAAAATTAATCCAAAAGTTAGTCAAACAAGCATTTAGTGTTCAAATCCTATGTTTCTAGCACTTTGTTAGGTAGTAAGGCATAGAATATAATTATATTATCTAAATTGCACTTTTAAAAAGAGGTTTGTATCAAAAAAGCATTTCTAAGTTTGAGCAACACAATCAATGAAGAAGGACTGATGATAACTGAAAGTATAAAAAAGTCCATAAATCCATGTTGAGATAAATAAATGATCAAATAGATAAATAAATGGGGGAGAACAGACAAATCTCTCAGGCAGAATTTCAAATAATTGATGTAGCTGCTCTGCTTTTAAAGAGACAGCCTAACTCTCCACTCCTTAAATGTACGCTAGGCATAGTTACTTCTTTCCAGAGTGTTAGCTAAACAAACATTTAGTGTTAGTTAATAATAATGTCATCAGTGGTTCATTAATTTTGACAAATACGCCATACTAATGTAAGATTTTAATTATAGGGGGGAAATCTGGACATGGGATATATTAGAACTCTCTGAATATTCTCAAGACTTTTCTGTAAACCTAAGCCCACAACAAAAAATTTATTTCAGAAATTTAATTTTACAACTGTCTGCATATCACATTGAATATGCATGCTTGTCTTGGCTCTCTCCCCCAAATCCACAAAATCACAGCAAAGGAATAAAGTAGGTATGGGTTTATAAAACAAAGAGAAACTGAGAAAAGATAAGGGCAGACAAAATAAAACCTTTGCAGAATGGAAAGTGGATGGATGAAGGATAACTGACTTAGCAAGATGAAGAAAGCCAAAATGTAGCTATCTTCAGAGGAAGTGTGTGGAGTCAATAGGAAGAAAGCCAATCAGAAAGGTATAGAAAGTTGAAGTACTGAATACTCTGAGGATTGAGGTATGGAATTGGGGTGAAAGCTGGCAGAAAGCTCCAGAACCTTCTCCTAGCTCATGCAGCAAGGTGATCCCCTGCTTTTTAGCCAAGCAGAAGCCTGGAGGTGGTTGATGAAGATAAAGTGGAGGAACTCCAGATTGGGGTCAGCAATACAACTGGTGATGAGGGTGAGGCCCAGTGACTGGTCCTCTTCCTCCTTATAAGCAGAACATCCTGTTTATTAGAACAGATAGTCAGGGCCTTTAAGTATGGTATGGGGTTGGGTAGAAATTAAAATTAACAAACAGAAAAAATAAGTAACAAGCACAATTCATGGATCAAGCTGTATCATTTATACATATAAACAACAATTAAACTCTTATTTGAGATATAAAAAGCACAAATGAAGAAATAAAAGAAAAACACAAGAAGAATGATGAAGTTAATACAAAAGGTAACTACATTAGATAATTAAAATACTGAAATATAAAGTTGAAGATATCACTCTGAAAATAACTTACAGTCTAATAAATAGAATCTTGGAAGTTTAACATACAACTACCAGGAAATAAGATTGAAAGAGAAAATGGAGGAAAGGATATTATCAAATAAATTATATAGTGAAAATCCTAAAACTGAAGGATCTGAGTTTTCAAATTGCACAAGTTCACAGAATACCTAGCTTCATGAATAACCCATGAATAAAAAAAGCTCCATATCACAGCCAATCATCTTAAACTAATAGACTTTGAGGGACAAAGAGAATATGATAAATTCTGGAGAGAGAGAAGTGAAGCAAATCACATACAATGAAGGAACACTCAGAATGGCATTGGACTTGCATTAGCCACAACAGAAAAGAAAAGATTATGGAATAATATCTGAAACATTTTTAGTGAAAATTATTTCCAAGCTTGCATTTCATCCCCAACAAATGAAGTCTGAGGTGGAATAAAAACTATTTCAGATATGCAAGATCTAAAAATCTATCTCCCATCTACTCTTTCTTAGGAAGTGAACAAAATAAGAGAGTAAACCCAGAATAATGAGAAGGAATGAGATTCAGAGAACAGGAGGGCAGCATGAGGTTCATTCTAGGAAGATAGCACTGCCCAGATTCCCATAGCACCAGGCCAGGCTGAAGCAGAAAGGATGGGGGACCCACGAAGAAAGTCTCTAGGGGCAAATAATGCACCCAAGAGAACTCCTCATATATGTGATTGTCACTGAGAGGAGTTTCATGATTTGCTCAGAAGGTTTGGGTCTGAATCAATGGTAAAATATATAAGACAAAATAAACAAAGCAAACAAATAAAACAGTATAAACAAAGAAAGCAGGAAAACAAAAAGTTTCAGAATATACAATTTGGCTCATTTGTGAAGGTATTTACCTAGTCATAACACTGAGTATTAATTCAACAAAAGTATAACACTGGTAATATGAGAAGAGGATAAGTGGGGATGGGTTAGTATGAGCTCATCAATCCTCATCTGCCACAGCAAAGATTTGACAGATAATATCTAAAATTGAAAAATCAGCCCGGCGGGCTCAGTGGTTGAGCAGGGACCTCTATATCAGGAGGTCACATTAGGATTTCTGGGCAGAGCACGTGCCCTGCCCTGCTTGTGAGCTTGATCCCTAGTAGGGGGTGTGTAGGAGGCAGCCAGACCAATGACTCATCATTGATGTTTCTATCTTTCTCTCCCTCTCCCTCCCTCTCTCTGAAATCTATAAAAATATTTTAAGCCAAATTTTATAAAATTGGAAAATCAGTATAAAATTGGAAAAGTAAGTATTAAGAGATATGAAGTTAAAATCAAGTAATAAATAGGTCAAATAGTGATTCCCTGTGAGGACTGGAATTAGGATAGAAAGCAGTGAGGGAGCCCTAACCGGTTTGGCTCAGTGGATAGAGCATCGGCCTACGGACTGAAGGGTCCCAGGTTCGATTCCGGTCAAGGGCATGTACCTTGGTTGCGGGCACATCCCCAGTGCGGGGGGGTGGGGGGGTGCAGGAGGCAGCTGATCGATGTTTCTCTCTCATCGATGTTTCAAACTCTCTATTCCTCTCCCTTCCTCTCTGTAAAAAATCAATAAAATATATTAAAAAAGGAAGCAATGAGGGAAGGGAATACTGAATTTTGTTGTATTATTTGGAATACCATTTGGTTTTATAAATAGTGTACATACATTATTTAGCAGGAAAGAGAAGTTTAAAAAATGTTCTCACCCTACCAAATAATGACTGGAAATGTGAATAATCATTTTCCCGTTTTACAGAAGAGGAAACTGAGGATGTAAGAGGTAAAGTGTCACAGAGTCACAAAGAGTGAGTGGCACCATCAAGCCAACCCTTGGGTTCTTCTGACTCACAAACCAGAGTCTCCTCTAGATGGAAAAGGAGGAAGGAGTAGGATTTTCTGTGCTGTCAGGCTCCTGGGCAGGGATTCAGTGGACTCTAGAGTCATCTGCTAGTTCCAGGGATACTCTGTGACCCTTACCCCCTTCTATGAATTCTGAAAAACAACAAGCCATGATTTGGATGGTTCATGGAGGGACAACCTCTTGCTATGAAAGAGCCAATTTGTAAAATCATATTTTATCAGTTCTTTATGTCTCACTTCCAGACTCCTCCCAGCCCTTGCTGGGTGCCGCATGCTTTGATAATGTAACTGCCTCTATTCTGAGTAAGAAAAACTAAGGTGGAACAAAAGGATAAAGCCCTAGATGTTTTCGACTTTCGAAACTAGTAATTTGCCTGTCTTTCCCTCAGAGTGAAAGGTAGGGCCCCCTTTTTCTGCTGGTGAAGTTAGAGCAGCCTTTCCTAATACTTTTTGTCTGTGAGGTGCATAATGGCTTAGGCCTTTGCTTTTATGTTGCAATCACAAAAGATTGTTCTGCTTTCTTAGATTGTAGGTAATAATCTGGCCTACTTTCTGCCCTGTATGGGATTCTTGTTGCAGGTTCTTAACTTTATACAGTCCCTGGCTACAAATGCCTTTCTTGCTTCCTCAAATAATAGTGTACTTCTCAAACTCATTCGACTCCCTCCTAGATCATCATTGCTTCCTTTCTTCATTCATTCCAGCACATTTCTATTAAATACTCTGTGTGGGGGTGTGTGCATGCACGGCACATGCTAGCCACTAAGCTGGGCTCTAAGAATCATCAGCGAACAAAACAGATACCATCTCTGTTCTCCTGGAGCTCATAATTGAGTGGGAAAGCATACATGGAATAGTTATTGTATATGTGTGACCTAGAGTTGTGCAGGGCAGTTTGAAGGACCTGTAAATTAGCATCTAACCTAATTGGAATGGTGGGTGTCGGTCAGAACTGTTACATGATACTCAGTGGGATACCTGGAACACCTGCCAGTGTTGAGTGACGAATTCATGCTCAACAAACATTGGCCATTTCTTTGATGAATAACCTTGAAATGGTATTGAAAAGTTAAAGTGCTCTACAAGTTAAATTCATTATTATCATGTCCAAAGGAAAGACAATAAAAAGTAACGGAAAAAATTCTGATATAAAATTAGGCTTAAACTTTACTGGGGGAAAATGATGGGAAGGATCCTGTATAGATAAGGACGATCTAGCTGACTTTTCTACTTAACCCTTTGCCCTCTTTAAAGTCATTCTGATCCGCAATTTCAAATTGTGTATCTCTGCATCCGTTCCTGAATAACTAGGACTGGGTCACGATGTAGCTAAATCTTCTGACAGAGTGCAACAACCATGAAATAGCAACCCACTTTGGCATTGGTGGTGCTTGCAATTAACACAATAATACCCCATTCAAAGGTACAAAGCTTAGACCTTTTCACACTTTCACAAATATTCTTCTCAACTCTGAAAGGGTGAGGAAAAAATAACAAAAACAAAAAGGGCATTCTTCTAACAAGTACTGTACACACCCCAAATGGGAAGAAACATTTATAGATACAGGATCCTGAAAATAAAGTTTAGAAACTTGCAAATACAAGTTTACTGCTTATACAATAACTCGATAGAGATAAAAGTTCTCAATAGATGAAATAAAAATGTTCTTGTTTAACAAGAAAAACACACAGAACTTATTTTAGAAACTATGGATTATTGTAAATTCATTTAAAATGACCATTTTACAAAGGTTATTACTGGAAAATTAAAAATGTAGTCCAGTAGGAAGGGGATCTTCAATGTACTGAAGGAGAAGGGATACACAGGTACACAGAAACAAACACAACATGTGTGTGTGTCACACACACACACATCTTAGTACTTTGTTGAGGTTGGTTATTTTAACAGCTCATCAGTGACACTTTCAGGACTCTATAGGTCTTTATCAATCTTGACTTTTCCATTCCATCCAATCTTGAAAACCTCTTTACAACCTCAAAGTTTTACTTTTACCTGGAAAGCTGTGGTTCCCATATTTGCAATTCTCCACAATTTTGTTTACTTCCCCTATGTTTTGTAAACTTGGTATGATGAGCCATAATGTAACATTTTCTTGGATGTTTTTACTAGTATCTACTACTGAAGTTTTCTCAAACTCATATCATTTATAGAACCCTTTTAAGGAAACTCTTCTTCTGGGCTCACATTGTTGACAAATTACTTTTATTATAATGATACTTTACAATGTACAAATATTAAAGCAGGAATCAGCTCTGATTGTAGCTCTCTTAGAACTATAAAACCCAAGAAAATGTACAGATGAGAAACAAAACACAATTATGTAACGCATACATTTCATATTACCAATATTAATTCAGTGTGACAAACAATGGCATTTGCTGACTTCAAACTACTAGTTGTGACACCAATATGGATCTGTGTTAGCTCACAGATTCTCTGAGACTAAACTACTGTGTACTGCATGAAAATTTGCTTTCCTTCTAGTGTTTTCCCTCTTTTTCCATATGATAAGTACATGAGGATGTCAGCCTCCACCCAGCATTATTTCACTGTGCAGCACTTCTGTGCTAGTGTCATAGTAAATGGAGACACCAGCGAGGACCCCGAACCTGTGGCAGTTATGAAATGGTAATTCTAAGATATGCTTTGTATTTTTTATGGTGATCAAAATAAAAACACCACATTCGATATACAAACACTCAGACATCAGAGTACTCAGATTCCTGAGAAAAAGCTGCTGGGTGGGCAACTTCAGCCTGTGAAGATGCTAATGTATGCCTTTCTAATTATATTTATGCCCAATACTGTAGAGTCGGCAAAGCAAATATGGGACCTATTTTGTCTAGTTTTTAAAGTGAGAATTCTTCAATATATCTTTAATTAAAATGAAAGGTACCCATCAGAGGCTTTGAAAAGTATAAATTAATTCACATTTGAAGGGGTGTATGAACTCCTTTGGGCACCTCCACTTGAGTGATTTAGAATTGAAGCATCTCACAAATAGATGTTTTTCCTCTATTTTTCCTGGAGGGATTATATGTAATGCTTTAAATTTATATGCCATCTTTCCCCCTGGCAGTACAAAGTACTTCATAAACCTCATATTAATGATATTAACAAACTCATGAGACTAAATAAATGGTAGGCAACATGTTCCCGAGCTTATAAATGAATGAACAAGCTCAAAGACAGGGATCGGATTTTATTTCTAAGATACTTTAACTGGCTTCTCTCTTTTTTTCTCACTTAGAGCACTATAAAAATTGGCACTCTTTTCTTTCACTTCTTTACTTGTTTGTTTATGTTTTCATCTAAAGAATGTGCATTAAGAGCAATGTTCCATGTATTGTAATAGGTATAATGAGGGTTGTAAAGCCAATGCAAGGTGCAAGGTGTGGTACCTGACCTTGCAGAGTTAATAATTAAAGAAAATGAAAAGGAAAACATGCACACAAAAGCTGAAAGATGGTTTCTTTGTTTGTTAATCCTCATCCTGGGAATATTTTCCATTGATTTTTGGATAGAGTAGAAGGAAAGGGAGGGAGGAAGGAAGAGAAGACGAGAAGGAGAGGGAGAGGGAGAGGGAGAGAGAGAGCGAGATATGGATTGATTGATTGCCTCCCGCACATGCCCTGACTGGGGCTGGGAATTGAACCTGCAATCAAGCCCTTAACTAGGAATGGAACCCACCTTCTTCAGTGTGTGGGCTGATGCTCTAACCTCTGAAAAACACCAGCCAGGGCTGAAAGATGATTTTTAAACAAATAATTTAATACAAATAAAAATATTTGAAAATATGTTCTAGAAATGTTCGAAAGGATCCATCCTAGAATGTTAGTGGTTGAGGGAAAGTTGAGACAGAGATGGTGGAGACACATATTCATATGAGGTTTATACATTGTGGATAGATGTGGAATAACTTGTTTTAGGCAAGAAATAGCACATAAACTGACTGGGAGATATTAGGTAAGAATGAGAGCCAGTGAAGGGACCATGTAGTCTAATAGGTAAGTATTAAATTAGCAAGAACTTCCTGTACACCATCAATTATGCCCAAGGCTTTTATATACTTATCTGGCTTAGCCCTTTATACTTTGACCCAATTTTAAAGAAACAAAAATGCCAGCTCAACGATATTAAGTAATCTGTCCTGGGTCACAAAGGTAGAAAGGGGAAGAAACAAGATTCACATTGGCTATCTCTGCTCTCAAATATTATGTTCTACAATTTCTCAACAGCAGAAGATGACAGCTGAAAGATTAGTGGTAGGTCACAGAAATCTTTCATGGTGATAGGTTCAGGCTTTACAATGTAGGGAGTAGAAAACGAGTGATGATTTTTGGAGGAGGGAAGTAACAGGAGAAAAACAATGGTGCTTTAGAGAGAGGAATTTGGCCATGGGTACATAGGATGAGCCAGAACGGGAGACCGAGGGAGTATAAAAATTGATTCCTTCTGGTATCTCAACATAGAGGTTAACATTGCTTCCCAGTGTTCCAATACAGCTTCTCCATATTTCTCCAGCCTTATGGCATACCACCCTCCACCTTTGTTCTCAGCCCCCATCTAACCAACCTTCTTTCACCGTGCTGGTAACAGATATACTCTCTTCCACCAAAGAGTATTTGGTACATGTTGTTCCAATTGGCAGAAATGACTTTTCCTATTTTTGATACTTTAACTCCTCCAACTTGTCCTTCAAATTTTTCTTTAAATGTAACTTCACTTGAGAAGTCTTTTCTGGCATTCTTACTTAGGTCAAATGCCCTGTGGAGGCTTTCATGACATTATGCCCCCTGTCCTTTGTAACATCTGTCATGGGAACAATTATCCATTTATTCATGTGATATTTTGATTATCAGCTGGTTGTTTCCACTAGAATATATGTTCCTTGATGGCAGAAGTCATGTCTGCTTTTGCTCACTGTTGCATTCCCAGGACCTCCTGGATTGCCTGTCATGCTATAGGCATTTGCCATTTGTTGTGCATGAGTGAATGAATGGATGTATGAATAGACATGCTGGACCAGAAGGTTAGCAGGAATGAAAGAAACGTATGATGCAAGAGTTGGCAAAAGGACCCAATGACTGATTTGGGGTTGGGGAGGGAGGGGTAAAGCCCAGGCAGGGAATACCGTGTTTTAGGCAAGTGTCAATAATAGCTCTGTGGTTTCTCAAGCCTGGCTAGTAGGAAACTCAAATGATCTGCAACAGTGCACTTTGCAGTTACTACCTTCTCAGGTCAGTAGCCACCTGAAATTTTGATGTAAGAGTCAAAAAATCAGAAACAGAATGGGTGAGCATTGCAGCCCAGAGCAAAACAAAGAGCTTATGAGTATGTTATGAGAGCAGCAGTGAGGGGAAGGTAAGTCCCTACATGGAAGTGTGTCTCAAGTGGATTATCAAATTTCTATGTGTTGAAAGAATCCAATAGATCCTCAAGCCATCACAATAGTGCTTTGTGGTTTTCTTTACATTTTACTGAAGCCTGATTTCTCTTCCTGATCCAAGGAGATTTCATAATGTCAGTTGCCCCAAATGGGAAGCAACTCAGCATATTGGAAAAAGCAGGTTGATGATATCCTCCAAGGCCTCTATCAAATATTATCCTTGTCGTATGGCCTGGCCTGATAATCACTGCATTGCCATTCTTCTCAGGAAGCATCTGCCCTCACTCACCCAGGTCCTTCTGTGTACATGATGTGCACCTCTGACACGGTCATGTTATTCCTTTTTGTTCAAGTGTCTTTTTCTTCTCTATGAATTCTTTGAGAGCAGGGACTCATTTAAATTCATTGTAGTTCAGGATTTAGAGCAAGGGCTCTAGAGACAGATTGTCTGGGTTCAAATCCTGCTCTAACATGGACCAACTGTAAGCTTGGGCAAGTTACTTAATCTCTGTCTGCATTTTAGTTCCCTTATTTGACAGATAAGGAAAATAAAGCACCTACTTGACTACTAAACAGAGTTATTCTGAGGGCTCTCAATTACCCATTCATTTATTCATTCATAATCCATTCAGCAATTTTTTATTAAGTAGTTACTATATTCCTTCCATGTTCTAGGTGCTAGAAAAACAATCATACACAAAAGGGGAAAGGTTCCTCCTATTTTGGAACTTATATTACATGGGAGGATAAAAGCATCACCAGTAAATAAATAAACACTGTAATTTCAGATTAATAAAAAGTGTGCCTGAGCTGGTTTATACTGGCTCACAAGAGTGGACTGTGTGTGTGTGTGTCTTCGCAGCTTAATTTTCAGTGATATCATATTGATAGCTTGAATCTCTGACTCAGTCATAATAGAGATATTTGCACTTTGGAAATTGGCAAATGCTATCACTTGGCAAAAGCAATACCTCACCTGTACCCACTATATCCAGGTGGTAAACACATCACTGGGTAGAAAGGCACTAACACAGGTTGATTAAAAGATAATGACTGAGGCGGTGTAATTCATTGTCAAGGAATCTCTAAAAAAAGTGGAGTTGGTGCTGAAACCTGAAATATTGGTATCTAGAAGTGATGCAGCAAAGAGTAATCTAGGCAGAATGGGCAGCTGACTCAAAAGGCCTAAAAAGGCAATAAGCTGATATATTTTCCAGTAACAATAACAATATAAGACACTGAGGGTGGAGCTTAAAGAATGAGAGGGAAGAATGAAATGAGAACAGAAATGTAGGTCAGAGCAAGGTCACATAAAGGCCTTGCAGACCTGCATTTATTCCAAGGGCAATAAGAAGCCTGTTGGAGAGTTTTCAGTAGGAGGGACTATTTAAAAGACTTAGCATGTACCTAACACCTAGAACATGCTTCATAAATGGCACCGATTTCTGTTAATACTTATCTTGGTATCCCTGGCAGCTTACATATTGTCTGACACATTGAAGGTATCCAGTTAAAGTTTGTTGAGTCATAAATAAGTCTATGGTCACAAGAAGACCTTTTCCCTCTTCGAGTTTCAGTTGCCTCATCAGGAAAATAAATAATTTGTGAAAAATGGTATCCCAGGCCCATTATGGTCAGTAAGCCCTTCACTGGGTTAACATGGACTGAAGATTGATTTTACTAACCCAACCTGGCTAACGTTACTATGGCCCTATTAGTATTCTGAAACACATATGCAATAGTACTTTGAAGTCATTTCATTCCAGCACACAACGTTCCTGCCCCAAACAATGGCATAAAACATAACAACCTTCATATTTCTATTTTTACATTAAAGAAGGGGGGGGGAAGGCTAGAGAGAAACACTAAGGAGGTCATAAATATTGATGTCTTCCTCAGACCCCCTTAGAGCTCTATCATTTTGGCAACTGGCTGATTAATAATAGATTAAACACTTAGATTTGCTTACTCTAGGATTTGTGACTGTGAATGCATCTGCTGTGAGAAAAGTGGTTGAGATGGGGCTCCACAGATCATTTTAACTTCTAGCATAAAAATATGGTGGGAGGGGACAGAAATTGGGCATGACAACCAATATTCCTACTGAGTAATATCACAAATGCTGTGTGCAACGCTTGGGATGTCTTTCCAGATGTTCTTTCCCCAAGAGCACACCCACATGATAACCCAAGTGAGAGGACTGTGTTTAATACACATCATCTGGTAGTGTTCTGAGTAAGTCATAGATGAAGAGAGAAGTCTTCCCACATCTCATCCAAATACCAGCCAGTGACCACAGGAATTTGGGCCAACATGGGCATGCACAACTGGAGGAAATGGAATGTGTGTCCATGGCTGCTGTGATAGACCAACTTGCTCTAACACTTTACCCTATGGGATAGATACAGGTGACAGGACCACAAAATCCACTGATGACCTGTTAGATACCACTGGAGAAGTAAATGGCTCCTTGGAACAGACTTGGGTAACTAGAAATGTGAAGTTAAATGCTGATCTTTGTAGACCAGTGAGAGCATTACTAGGTCTGGACACCATAAAAGTAGTTTGGCATATTTGGAAGGATGTCAGAGGACTCAGGATGTCTGGCTTCCTAGTGTGGCTGGAACCCAGCGAGTAGGGGAGCTGTATCAGAGATGAGGTCAGAGAAGTCACCTGAAGTCATAGCAGGCCCACCATCCAGGTCATGGAATGAGTCTGAATTTTAACCTAAGCATTGTGGGAAGCCACGAGAGGATTTTTAAACAGCCGAATGAAGTGATCTGATTTATATTTCAAGTGGGAGGAGTGGTGTCTAAGACTTTCCAATGTGGACGTTCTAGATGGAAATAGCTTCGTGTCCTTCTGTCATTGCCATCAATGTGGACAGAGCATCAATGTAACCAAACACAATAATTTTCTACAGGTACATGCAATGATGTCTCACAGATGTGTAGCAGAAAGAAAAAGTGAGGGCAAAAAGCTCTTTGCATGGCATACTTCAGACTGAGCTGCATTCCTGTGAAATGCATAAATTACCTTTGTTATTTCTAAAGGGTTATCTGTTGAAACATATTAGGAAAAACCTGTCATAAGATGCCTCTCCTAACTCACACTGGATCCTGGCTGCAACCCTATTAGAATGTTGACACATGCAACATCAAAGTCAGAGACATCCTACCAAGCAAAACTGCCAAGGTACCAAGAGGCCGCTCTGAATACAGATAGCAGCAGGAACCTGGGCAGCAGACAGCAGTTCTTGCCCCTGCCCCCTTCTCCTCTCTCAGAATTCTAATTTCAGCTTCTAATGAGATGTCACAGCCTGAACTAGCTTCTCTGTGGCTGACCCCACTCCCTGAAATTGACACTAGAGTATAATATTATTGAGATGAGCATCATGCATCTGAATGGAAGATTATAAAATACAAAGCATATTCTCATCCATTATTCTACTGGAACCTCATGTACATTCTATGAGGTGGGCTGGATGGATATGTTTAGTCTTTTCACCAATAGAGATGTATGGCCTCAGTGCAGGGCACTTGACCAAGGCCAAAAGGCTCACACCTGGTCCTCAGTTCCCACCCCAGTACTCATGCAAATCCTACTGAACTTGGCTGTTTCTGAGTTAGATCATTTTTTAGGCTCAATTTAGACAAGATAACCTATACAGCTGCCAGGTTGTATGGAAGAACAATGAAACTAGTGTAGCAATCTAAAGATGGGTTTCATGTATCAGTACATCTGGGTTTGAGGACTGGCTGTGTGGGTATAGGCCAGTATGTAACCCCCTCTGTTCCAATTAATTCATATGTTTAATGTGGAAGCTAATATAGCAGGTCCTTGAATAACATTGTTAAATAACAAAGTTGATTTGTTATAACAATGATAAGGTGCTATAAAAACTTAGCTCTTGTTTATATCAATTAGCCTATGGTAAAATTGGTTTCATTAGACATTTCCCCACAGTTCCAAGAACCTGTTGAGGACATCAAGAGAGGACTTACTATAGTTTCTACTTTGTTCAGCTGTTGTAAGAGATAGGTGAGATAAAAAACCCTCCTCTTTTACTGTTAAATTACCACTGATGATGATGGTGATGATGGTGATGATGATGATGATGATGATGATGATGATAGCAGCAAGAACTAACATTTAATTCATACTTTGTGCAGAGTCCTGTGCCAACTCTTTACATGTGTTTCTCATATCTAGTTTCATAATACCTAAAGCATGATGGGCCCTCAATATACATCTTCTTGGGTGTCTATTAACTGTTTTAACATTAGAGATAATGTTCTAGAGCAGATGAAAGAAAGTTCTCTAACTTTTTTATTATTGGAAGTGAAGGTAGAAGTATAGAGGATTTGGCCTCAAGAAAATCTTAAAAGATGTATCTTTTTTTCCCCCAAATAAGCTATCCATATTGGAACTAAGGAAACAAAATATTCCATGGGTCACAATATAAGAGCCTTTTAAAATAAATACACACACACTCACACACACACACACACTTTATCTAGCCTATACATGGTAGAATTAAAGAATGCTAAAGTTGGAAGGAACTATAAAATTTACTTTGTCTAAATCCCTAAAGGGGGTACAAAAGAGGCCCAGGGCAAATGCATGGCAGACCCAAGGTCAGACCCAAATTCACAGAGATCTCTTTTCCAGCCAAAAGAGCAAACTCTCAATTAACTGAAGAGCTCTGTACCTACTACTGTTCTTGTTCTGGCAATGTACCTATGGAGGACATCCTTGGTTTCTTTTGATCTTTTCCTTCCACTGCAGCCCCAGATAGGGATGAAAGGCAGAAAAGCAGGAACTTTACTAGGTGCTTAAGCAGGTGGTGCCAAGGGCACTTGCCTGTGTGGGTTCCTGCTCATAGCCCTCACTTTCTTTGTGTGCAAAAAGGGAGAGGAAGACTAGACTATATGGATCAAATGTATTTTGCAGTCTCATATGTTCCAATTCCTATTTATTTAATCTGGGATTCAAGATCTGAGTTTTCTTTCCCAATGTCCCCAGGAGAGCTAATAGGTCTT
Source organism: Murina feae (assembly GCA_004026665.1). Classification (NCBI taxonomy): domain Eukaryota; kingdom Metazoa; phylum Chordata; class Mammalia; order Chiroptera; family Vespertilionidae; genus Murina; species Murina feae. The sequence goes on from PVJC01001894.1 coordinate 29,487, forward strand.
GACACAGTGTGCAGGCACAAGATTCTGGGAGCATGGTTTCACTTCCCCTTTCCCTCACAGCATGACCTTGAGGCAAATTACTTAAGCAGTGCATGGTCGTTTCCCCAATTAGAATACTCCCACTCTACCTCTGCATGAGTGTGAACTCAATTAAAACAATAGATGGGAAAAAATACTTTGAGAAAAATAGCAAAGAGCTATGTATACACACGTATATATATCTATATGCATTACTAATCATTTGTTATTCTTATTCTTATCATCAGTATTATTCTTCACAACTCCTTCATAGGTAATGAAGTCTGTGACTAATGAGGACAAGCTTCCACCTACTATGGGAAGAGAGGTGGGAAGTGCCCAGTTCTAGGCAAAAACTTGCTGATTTGACTCTCAGTTCAGGCCCATCATATTCTCTCTGGCTATTTTTCTTAGGGTTAAATACCACACCTGAGTCTGGTTGATTCCTGGGCCAAATATAGAGAGTAAGATGGTGCCATGGAAGACAGAAACCAAACCTAAACTAATAAATAAATGAATAAAAAACTAATTTGTATTGATATGGGATTTTCACAGCATCTTGTAGCTGATTATCTTACTGTTCCTGTGAAAGATGCAGGACTTTGGGGATATGATATTATTGATAATACCTTATATATGCATGATGCTTACTAGCTTCCAAAGCATATTCATATTATTATTGAATGATTATCAAGCATTACTTAGAGCAATGAATTATGGTAAACATCATTTGACACTCAAATGACCTGTTGAAAGGATATGGAATTAGGAGTGTTATACCCATTTTGGGGAGAGGAAAGGGAGACACAGAGAAGTTGACTGACTGGGCCAAACTCAATTTTTAAAGCAGAGATTAGATCACATGCTACTTCTATTTATAACCTTCCAGTTATTTTTCATAAGTGTAAAAAGTCTAACCTTTTCCCATGGCCCATCATGATCTGCCTGGTCTGATCACTTCTCTCTCTTTTCTATCGCATTCTCACCCTTGCTGAAAATACTCCAGCTACCTGGTTGCCCCTCAGTTCCTTGAACTCCACCACCAAACTTTTCCCTACATCATGACCATAGTGTTGTTGGGGAAATGAGGGGGCCAGATTTCCCAAACATGAGTGTGTGTGAGGTTCTTGGGGTACCGCTTAAATAAGCATTTTCAGAAGCCCACCCAGGAGAATGAGATGTGATAGAAGACTTTATTTGTGTGGAGTTACATTTCTGGAGTTGTAAAGTCCCATACCCCTTAAACTAGTCCTGAAAAGGGTGCCAGAAGAGCCAAAATGAGGACCAGTGTCTAGAGCATCACTTCCATGTTGCAGCCAGGTCACATTCAGTATTCAAACTAATTAAAGTCTGCTAGTCTATTGTGTGGAGCCCACATGGTGATGGGCCATGTGAGCACAGTGGAGCCCAGCCATGCAACTGTAGAGAGCCAGGAGCCTGGTACATGAGAGAGAGCAAACTTCCTTTGTTCAGAAGTTTAAATATTCAGGTTTTGTGCCCTTGCCATGGCATCCCTATTTTGGCCAATTACCTGTTCCAAGGTGTCACTGTCAGACAGGTAAGCACCTTCCCATGTTACTCAGATCTTATTGGACATGCATCTAAATTGCCTTTGTCCGGTCCATTCCTGCATTGATCAGCAGGGAACAGTCTCAGAAAATGTTAAATTAGCAAAGCTGTATAAATGGCATGCCTGTATTATTTAGTCTTTCTTTTACTTCTTTCCTGTTAAATAATAGTCAGATTATTACAATAGTATCAATTGCACAAATTGTTCCCTCTAACTAGAATATTTTAACCCCACTTGTGTGTGTGTGTGTGTGCGTGTGTGTGTGTGTGTGTGTGTGTGTGTGTGTAGCTAGCACCTTCTCAGCCTTTAAGACTGGGCTTAAATATCACCACCATTTCAGAGAGGGTCTTCACTGATTATACTATGTGAACGGTGCTTCCTGTTACTTCTAGAATTTTGCTTTTTTTCTTCAGAGCATTTACAACTAACAATTATTGTATATATTTAGTAATTTATTTGTTTTTCTTGTTTTTTATTTATTTATATATTTTACTCCATTAAAGGCAGATGTCCTTCTTATTGACTACTATAGTCCCAAAGACTGGCAGAGCCTGTAACATAGTAGGAACTCAATATATAATGGATTAATGAGTGAATGAATAGTTTATAACCTCTGGACCTGAATCTCAAACCCAGGTCTTCTGACTTCTAGTTTCTGGTCCATTCCTTTAGACTACATGGTCTTCCTGCAACCCAAGCATTGGTATACTCAACTTCATGCCTCAGTATGGAAATGGGCAAGGATTCTATTTTTTCTTAAATGAGGGAGAAACTCCAAACACACTTTAACACACAGTATAGAAGGGGACAGTCTCTTGTATCAATAGTCTGCGTGGTTGAGGATCGCTTCAGGGGAATTTACTGAAATTTCCATATCACAGAATTACAATGGGAAGGTTTAGTGCCTATCCCTATTTGATAGGCTCTGAGGTACCAGGTAAGTGTCCACAGGTCATGCCTGTTTCCTATGCCAGGGGATTTCTGCTGAAGCTAAGATTAGCATTGAGGGATATGCTAAAATGGGGCAGCTACTCATAACAGCTACCAACTCACTAGATCACCCTCTTCCATCCACTCTTCCAATATTTATTTAAAGTTTACTATGTGTCAGACAATCTTTCCAAATATTAGTGACCTCTCCAAAGCTCAGGCAGCCTAAAAATCACTGCATGGGCTTGTGTCACCCAAAGGTTACAGCATCAATGAAGCCCTTTACAAACTGTGAAGTCCAAAACACATAGATGGAATTATGGTTACTAGTAGTACAATTTAGCAAGAAAGGAAGGGGGCATGACATAATTAAAGGCTAAGCCTGCTCACTTGGGGGATTATAAGTAAAGCTCAAAAGAGTCTTTGCTTTTTGAATAATTGATATATTTTACCAAAAAAAAAAATAATCAATAAGCTCTAGCTGGCTTGGCTCAGTGGATAGAGCATCAACCTGTGGACTGAAGGGTCCCAGGTTCGATTCTGGCCAAGGGCACATGCTTGGGTTGTGGGCTCAATCCCCAGTAAGGGGTGTGCAGGAGGCAGACGATCAATGATTCTCTCTCATCATTGATGTTCCTATCTCTCTCTCCTCCCTTCCTCTTTGAAATCAATAAAGAAATATTTTTAAAAATCAATAAAAGTAAAGGAAATAAGTTTCTGTGATATGACTTGTTTCAGTGAATGGTTCCCATTCCTCCCCAGAGGAAAAATCCAGGAAATTAAAATAGAAAGCACTGTTGAATGGAGATGTCAGTAATTGGGATATTACTTAAAACAGAAGTGAGGAGCCCAAACCATTAGAACAATCAGAGACTGTCTCTACACATTTGTCAGGCAATAGCCCCTACTTTCTCACTACCTCTCATTCTTTCTCCTCTCCTTTCTTTTTATGTAAATCCAACCTATTGTTTAAGACTCAGCTACTTCCTAATCTCTCCTAGGAAGCATTTCTTTTTTTAAAATATATTTTTAATTACATAAAATATTACAGAAATTAGTACATATATATCTTTTTTCCCCCCTGCCCTTCCCCCAGCCTCCCTTATCCCACGGTGATTTGTGTCCATTGGTTATGCTTAAATGCATGCATAAAAGTCCTTGGGTTGATCTATTATCATTTCTTAATCTTCCCAGGATAGTTGTACTTAAAATTCTCACACTGTAGCCCTAACCGGTTTGGCTCAGTGGATAGAGCGTTTACCTATGGACTGAAGGGTCCAAGGTTTGATTCCAGTCAAGGGCATGTACCTTGGTTGTGGCCACATACCCAGTAGGGAGTGTGCAGGAGGTAGCTGATCTATGTTTCTAACTCTCTATCCCTCTCCCTTCCTCTCTGTATATATATATATATATATATATATATATATATATATATATATATATTTCTCACACTATATATAAACTAAATGCTAGAAAGTCGTACTTACTTCCATGCCTCTTGGTTTTTCTTTTTAATATTTTTTACTCATTTAGTTCAAGTTAACTTTGCTCAGCAGATACTGTCATAATCATCTCTCTTAAAGATGGAAAAATAACTCATAGAATTTAAGTGGAGCACCAAGGATAGGGACTAGCAGGTGGTGGGATTAGGATTAGAAACTAGGCATGCAGATGGCTAGTTTAGTTTTCATTAGAGCACAACTCCCTGTTTCTGAATCAATATGCTGGCTTGATTTGCATTTGGCACTGTGGCTGTGTCTCTAGATGGACATCATTCTCTCCGACATGCTAGTGGTGTGTATAAAGACCTGCTGTACACCAAGTCCCACAAAGCTTTCCAAAGTCAACATTCCTGTATCTAATTGTCCGTCTAAGTTGGCTGGTGGCCCTCATGTCCAAGGAGAAACCTAAATTCGTTTCTGATATTATATCACAAAGAACCAGAAAACAAAGTGTTCCTACACCTCTCTTGGGGAAGGTCAGGGAATCATTGGGCCCACATTATAGGAAGGGCCAGAGGAAGCCTCATGGTACTACAGTATATTGGAGTTCTATTTCTAGTTCTGAGTTCTAGTTCTGAGTTCTGAATTCTAGTTCTAGTTCTGAATTGTAGCTCTACTTCTGAGTTCTAGTTGTAGTTCTGAATCCTGAATTCTAGTTATAGTTCTGAGTTTTGAGTTTTAGTTCTATTACTTATTCAGAGCTCTAGTCCCAACTCTGCTGAGACTCATGGGTAACTCTGGGAAAGACCTATGTTAAGGCCTCAGTTTCTCATGTGGAACACCTCAGACGTTGGAAGCTTTCTTAGGTGTCTTCTGCGTTGATGTTTGGTGACCTCTCTCAGCCTTTAGGATTTTTCAAGCTCTCAAGGGATAAATTTCCACAGTTTAAAGTGCTGGTTTATGAGTCTATTAAATTCCCTACCCTTTGTAGGTCCTAACAATGATAAGCAGTTTTACTAAACAGACTGTGTGCAAGTTACTTATTTACGTACATAAGATCATTGGACTTGACTCCTATCAAGGTTGGACAACCAGTTCATAAAGAGTTAAGCAGGTAGGCAACCAATATGTAAGGCCTGGCTAAGACTTTCATGGTTCTTTTGCCTATACCTGGGGTGGGAAATGTGGGGAACAACTTTCCAGGTAATTCAGATATACTCTTTTTATAAAGAGTTTGTTCTCTCATACCCCCCTCCCTCTCTCTGTCATCTTGATATCTAAGGGAGTTCTCTGTGTAACACAACTGAGTTGAGGAAGACAATACCTGAGAGACCATCCCAGGATTAAATACAGTCTCCTTGTGATTTAGAAGCCTGATATTTAATTCGAATCAGTGGTTTTTATGAGACAGTTCCCTTTCAGTTTTTCAGCCAGGCATGCACAATCTCTCTCTCTCTCTCTCTCTCTCTCTCTCTCTCTCTCATTGTTTCGCAGTGTTATACAGGTAGAAATATCATAGTCTAGTAAGCTGGAAGGAACCATAAGGATAGTCTAGACCAAGCCTAAATTTGCACAGATAGGAAAACTGAGGCCACATAGAGGAAAAGAATCGTTGTAGGTCATCTAGTTGGAAGAATTAGAACCTAAGTCTCTTTTGTCACTCTATCTTCATTATATTTCTCCTACATCACATCTCCTTTGCTTTACCTTCAAAAAAGGCTTTCATTTAGTACTAGGGGCCCAGTGCATGAATTCGTGCACCTTGAATTGGGCTGCAAGGCTGTGGTGGGCATAGGGGCAGGGCTCAGCCCCTCCTGCCAGGCTCCTCACCCCTAGTCCCCTGTCTGCTGGCAGCCCCGCTCCCACCACCGCTCCCACATGCTGATGGCGCTGGCCCTGCTCATATCTGCTAAGGCATGGAGCAATTGGGGCTGGTGCCAGCAGCGGGTGTGAGCAAGATGGGCACTGTCAGTGGGTGGGAGTGGCAGCTGCTGCCCTGATTGCCTCTTAGTAGCAGGGTGGGAGGTAGAGAAGCCCTTAGGGGCAATTGAGGCCCGCAGCTGCTGCTCACACCCACTTATGGCGCCGAGGTATTGGGACCAGTGCTGAGCACTGGCAGTGGGTACGAGTGGCCCTGGCTGCAGGTGCAAGCAGCAGCTGCCAGCCCCAATTGCCCCACAGGAACAGGGGGAGGTGAAGAAGCCATGAGGGGTGATTTGGGCCAGCATCCACTGCTTGTACCCACTGACGGCTGACAGCGGGTGTGAGCAGCGGTTCTGGTGTTAGCAGTGGGTACACAGGTGGGGCTGGCGCTGGCAGCAGGTGTGAGTGCCACACAGGACTGTGGCACACGAGAGCAAAGAATTTTCAGTAGCCACCAGAGGCTCACTCTGATGACAGTGACTGGAACCCCACCTTGGTCTAGCACCCCCATTTCATCTGCTCCACCATTCCACTGTGGCTGACGCCTCCCATGTTCAACACACGCCCCCTGGTGGTCATTGCACATCATAGCAACTGGTTGTTTGGTTGTTCTAGTTGTTCGGCCGTTCAGTCTATTTGCATATTAGCTTTTTATTATCTAGAACAATGCTTACCTTTTCTTTTCTCCATTAGATAACCAATCACACACTTTAGGGTTCCTATCACAACAGAATATTGAAACTTCAATTAATCAGTGATCAGGTCATAAGATGCTTACCTCAAATTATTTCTTGATTAGCTTTAAGGAGAAATACATAATTCTCTCCTTTCTCTCTCCCTTCTGTTTTTTACAGATACTTAAGATGTAAAAATTAAGATTGCTTTGTATTAAAATTAAAAAGAGGCCTCCACTTAGCATATTCTCCAGAAAAAAGATATTGGTTGTTGAAAGAAAATAATCCTTACATATTTCTTTGGATATCCAAATTCAATTACTGGTCACTGAATATTTTTTTTTCATAACATAGTAGGGTATGTGTTATTTTTATTGTTTTTAAGGATAACAACAGAAACAACTATAAGCTAGAATTTATATGGTCACAATTTACCAAAGCTCCTTCTCTCCACATGATGATATGATGCAGGTATGACAGTAATGCCCTCCTTGCTGATAAATGAAGTTCAAGGCAATTAAGCAACTTTCCCAACATTATCAAGCTACCAAAATAATAACTCTGAAACTCAAATGGAGGTCTCCTTTTTCAAACCCCAGTGTTTAATCACCATGTCACTTCTCTGCACACCACTTTTTCCTCAAATTTTTTTAATGGCAACTTGGTATTTGGTGAGAACTCTGGTCCCAGAAAGAGAGGACCTGGGTTTTAGGCTCCTCGCCAATTAGGTAACCTTTTCTTCCCCTGATCACCCAGCTTATCTCTTGGATGCTTCTGTTAGAGACTGGAAGGTCAGATGAAAACAAACCTTTAGTCTTACTAGTTACTTGCCTAGGGCTCCTGCACATGTGACATGCATCATCACAGTAATAGTCATTCTTGTGTTATACCGTCACATACATTATCCATCTGTCTCCTCCATTATAACTGGAGTCTCTGAGTGCAGCAACTCTCTTACTCACTTTTATATATTTAGTGGCTGCAACAGAGCTTGGCACTTAGAAGGTATTCAAAGTATGTTTACTAAATGAAGAAAGAGTACATTACAGTCCAATACTTTCAGTTGACATGAGAGATGATATACATAACATCTCACAGGGAGTTGATGGCAGAACTAGAACAAGATTCCCTGTTTCCAGATGTTTTTCTGTGCATTTCCATGTATGAAGATGATGGTGATAATGATTGCAGCCAATAAGTTTCAGATGCCAAATAAACACTGGGCACTGTGCTAGGTGCTTTCCTATTCAATCCTCCCAACAGTTTTGGAGGAAAATTGTATTTTCATCCCTATTTTCCAAATGATGAAACTGACATATACATTATTAGCAAGATAAGTGAATTGCTTTAGGTTGAAATCAGATTTCTTCTCACCTTGCAAATATCCTCTAGGCAGGCCTTCACCCCAACATAAAAAATAAAAGTCAGTCCTGGGACAGAGCCCAGAAAGGCCTCTTTCTGTAAAAAAGAGATGTCCTGGCCAAGAAAGCACTGATGAGCTGTGCTCATTAGCTGTTAACTTCAGACCTCTTAGGTCTCCTTTATTTGGGCTGCCACTCAAAGTGGCCTTATTTTTTCCAGTTCTCTTATGCACATCTCCTGCTGGTACTTATTTGTTTATCTAAAAGGCCAGGCTCCCTGGGATGGGCTCATTAAGAAGGCATTCCCTTTCATGAGGGCTCCAGAGAATGGCAGGGACACAATTTCTCCCACATGCTTCCCTCTTGCCATGCCAACACTGCAATAGAAGACGCTCAGCCTAGAGCCAACCAAACCCAAGTCAGCACAGAATGTCCTCTGTTGGATCCCAGCTGTGAAGAAGAATAAACATCTTCAAAGCCCTGACTACTCCCTCACTTCCGCCAAGCAGTGGTCCCCTAACCTTTGCATCCCACAGTGATGATCCCTCCTTCTTTGGAGTGAATTAGTATTACAAAACCATGGAACAGAGCAATATCACCATAGATTTTTTCAGTCAGAGGGGCTGTATGTAGACTGACCCTATGCATGGAAACACCCTGGCATTTGTGCCATTCCCTGATTTCCCATTCATGGCAGACAGCTTTAATCATTTGTGGCACACTCTTCCCAGCTCAGCTTGGATGGTGCCTCAGAACCATTCTCATAAAAAGCACTCTGGGAAGAAGAGAAAACTTACCTAAAAGGGAAAAGAATGTATCCATTTAAGATAAAAGGTATAGGAGGGGCTAGAAAAGAAGCCTCCTGCTTGCCAGTTCAATGATCCTTCCACCACTAACTCTCTCTTGATGATGTACTCTTTGGGGGCCATTTTACATGAATAAGACCTAGCATCACCAGCAAGTTTTAAGCTTTCCGATGTTGGAGACTGGGTCATCTATTAATCTCCCGGGCACTTGCCATGCTGAGTATTACACATGTGGCTTACTTGACAAGAAAAGTGAGTAGACTCCAGACTCTAAATGTATGAAGAACATAGGGATGCATATATCCTTTCTGATTGGTGTTTCTGGTTTCTTGGGATATATTCCTAGAAGTGGGATCGCAAGGTCAAATGGGAGTTCCATTTTTAATTTTTTGAGGAAACTCCATACTGTCCTCCCTAGTGGCTATACCAATCTGCATTCTCACCAGCAGTGCAGGAGAGATCTTTTTTTTCCACAGCCTCTCCAGCACTTGTCATTTGTTGATATGTTGATGACAGCCATTCTGACAGGTGTCAGATGATACCTCATTGTTGTTTTGATTTGTATCTCTCTGATGAGTAGTGACTTTGAGCACGTTTTCATATGTCTCTTGGCTTTCTGAATGTCCTCTTTTGATAAGTGTCTATTTAGGTCATTTGCCCGTTTTTTGATTCGATTGTTTATCTTCCTTTTGTTAAGTTGTATGAGTTCCTTATAAATATTGGAGATTAAACCTTTATCGATAATCCCTATGTTCATAGCAGCACAATTTACCATAGCTAAGATTTGGAAACAGCCTAAGTGCCCATCAGCAGATGAATGGATTAGAAAGCTGTGGTACATCTACACAATGGAATACTATGCTGCTGTAAAAAAGAAGGGATTCCCACCATTTGCAGCAACATGGATGGATCTGGAGAGCATTATGCTAAGTGAAATAAGCCAGTCAATGAAAGAAAAATACCACATGATCTCACTTATTTATGGACAATAAAGACCATTATAAATTGATGAACATAAATACATACAGAGGCAGAACCACATTGAATTGACTGTCAAGCTATAGCTGGAAGGGTCAGGAGGATTGGGGGGGAGTTAATCAATCAACTGAAAGACTTATATGCATGCCTATAAGCATAATCAATGGACACAAGACACCGGGGGGGAGGGGGGACGGAGGAAGGTCAAGGGGGAAAAATGGAAACTTATTTAATGAACTTTGTAATACTTAAAGTAATAAAACAAAATTAAAAAAATAAATGTATGAAGAAGACACTGAAAAGTTTCCAGAAGGACTTATAGGAACCACCTTGTATTAAATAATCACATAGTACCCCCACCATTTTCTGGATGAAATATATTAGATATATTCAGGGCCCTAGAATATTTTCATGGGTCTTATTGGGCCCCATTCAAGGACAGTAAGTTATGAGAAGTCCAAAAGGGTCTTATGCAAGTTAATTTCTCACCTACAATGTCAGCTTCTCAAATTTTCCTACAAAAGTAGCCTAAAATCAGAGGAGAATGATGACAGGATTGGCCTCCTGAGACATAGCTCCAGGCAACCCATAGCAAGCATGACATTACTTTGAAATATGTTTTATCTTGAAAATTCAAATGGGTTTGGGTTATGCTGCAAATATGGCAATGTTTATTTTAATTAAATTTTTTTCCTCCCCAAATTTTAAGTTAATTTGATACTTTCAGGAGAAGTAAGTATCATGTTTGTCTTAGAGCTTCATATACTCTTAGCCCAAAGGTCAGCAAAAATGGCCCATTGAACAAATTTAGCCCACCACTTTTTTTTTTATGGCCTGTGTGATAGAATGGTTTTAATCATTTAAAATGGTAGGAAAAAAATGAAAATAAGAACATTTAGTGGCATATGGAAATTATATATAGTTCAAATTTTAGTGTCTATAAATGACATTTCATTGGAAGTTATTTGTTTATGTATTATATTAGAGGACCTATGCACAAAATTCAGGCAAGGGACTCAGCCTTTGCAGCTCCAGCTTAGTCCGAAAAGTTGTCTGGAAGGTCGTCCGGAAGGTCATCTGGACAGTCATTCAGCTGTTTGGTCTAATTAGCATATTAGCTCTTTTTTTTTTTTTTTTTTTTTAATGTAGGATATGGCTACTTCCATGCTATAACAGTTGTGATTTTGAGCAAGTTAAATTACTTTTCTGGCCTCTGTTTACTCAGTTGTAAAAAGGGGTTGACAGCACTTTCCTTCTCTATCTCTTTTGGTTTATGAGGGGCAAAGAAGATGATATACACACAGAAAAGGAAGTTAGTATTGCTAACAGTAATATCTACTTATAGGAATCTTTACTGTCCGATACCCATGAATAGGAAGACTAAGCCACATATAAAAAGCCGATAATATACTGAATCAAGTGACCACAGACACTATTGCCAACAACCTTGGCAACAAGAAGGAAATACTAAGAAAATGCACAAAAAGTATAACAAAATATAGAATTAGGGTCAATGTTATCAGAATTTTATGTTCTGGTTGCCCCAGGCTCAGTTGGAGCAGTCTAGCTGGGCTCTGGGCCTGAATAGCTTCTCAGAAGCAGATGGTCTTGAGTGCCACAGCAGAGAGGTAGGAAGGGATACCTATTGTTCTGTCATCCAGAGCTCGGTTCCACAGAACACAGTGGCTCTTGAAATAAAGATTCACAGTTTTAATTTGGCCGGCATCCTATGCCTATAGCCTGGCTGATCCAAGGTGGCCTATCCATGGTTGGTTTTATAAACAATGCTGTTAACGAAATTGCTAAACTGTAGCATAGACCCTTAGAGGAACTGTAGCATAGACCCATTGCTGTAGCATGGAAGTAGCCATATTGTATATAATGAACAGATGAGTAAGAGTAATGTGCTTGCAAATCTAGACTTTACTCCATATGTACAGCAGATTTAGAAGCAAAAATTTTCTGATTACCTACTTTGAGCTTAGTGCCTTGTCAGATGCTGGAGATGAGATAAGGGATAAAGATATGGCCCCTGTCCTCCATGAGCTTACAATCTAGTTCTGACATGTGTGGTTTCACCTGAAATTATAATGCAATTAAACACAAGTATGGACAACAAGTACCATAGGACCTGAGCACAAGGGAAGGCCACAGTGACCTGATTTTGGTCTTCAGGGCCTTCAGAACTTTGAGAACTAACTGTTTGTTTTTAAGCCACTCAGTCTATGGTATTTCTGTTATAGCAACCCTAATGGACTAAGGCAGAAATATTTACTGAGCAGTGAGTTTGTTGCTGTAACAAATATCTGAAAATGTGACTTTGGAACTGGGTAATGGCTAGAGGTTGTGGAGTTTTGAGGAATATGCTAGAAAAAGGCTGTACTACTGTGAACAGACTTTGTAAAGTTTATTCTGGTGAGAACTCAGAAAGAAAAGAGAACTGTAGAGAAAATCTCAGTCTTCTTAGAGGAAAGCTAAGTCATTCAGACTAGAATGTTGGTAGAAATATGGACAGTAAAGACCATTCTGATGTGGCCTCAGATAGAAACGAGGGACTTGCTACTGGAAAGTGAAGGAAAGGTGAAACTTGTTATAAAGTGGCACAAATCTTGGCTAAATTATGTTTGTGTTCTAATGTTTTGTGAAAGGTAGAACTTGCCAGCAATGAAATTGAATGTTTGACTGAAGCAATTTCTAAGCAGTGTGTTGAAGGTGAGGTTTGGCTCCTCCTGACTACTTACAGTAAAATGTGAAAGGAGAAAAATGACTTAATGAGCCACAATATGAGAGGATATTGTTAAAAAAAGGGCATTATGACTTAAAGATTTGGAAAACTCTTAGCCTATCTATTTTGCCAAGAACAAAAACACTTGAGAATATGGACAAAAGTCAATTTGAAATGGAGATTAGCAAAGATCAGCCATCTCAATAGAAGTGAGGAGTTATTCTTCAAGATAATGGAAGAATGGCGCAGAGGGGGATTCAGAAATCACCAAGGCTTCCACTCCCATCACAGGCTCAGAATGCGAGGGCCTGCGGGTGGGACTTCCTGTCCAGTTCAATAGGCCAGGATGCTCTCCATCCCCACTCCCACTCCCACTCCCCAGTGCATCAGGTTTGGGGTTTCTGCAGAAAGCTATGGCATGGTTCCCTCCACCTAGATTTCAAAGGATGAGGCTCCCTGGCAGAGTCAGAAGCTCAGGAACCAACCTGGGAGAATTGTATGCATGGAACTCTAGCAGAGAGCTGCTGCAAAGCCACCCCCCAGATCCCTTTTCTGCCAGGAAAGCAGATTATTGAGACAAATAGAATTATTCTGGAGCTACAAGATTTAACGTTGCTTATCCCATTAGGTTTTGTATTTACCTGGGACCTGTCACTTCTTTCCTCTTTCCAATTTCTCCCTTTTGAAATGGGAATATCTATCCTATGCCTATCCCACCATTATAGTATGTAAATATGAGTGAGAGTAGAGGTTTTCATATTATTAAAGTTCTTATAAAAAGGGTGAGGGGATGGAAATTATAACATTGGATTAATCAGGTTGTTATGAGAATTAAATTAGAATATGCTTGTAAAAATGCTTAGGCAAAGGGGGTGCTCAGGTAATGTTTGGGAGTAATGGTGAATATGGAATAAAGGAGGGGCTATTAGTTGGATAAATCATTATTAAACTACAGCTTTCTGATACATTTATTTCTACACAATACACAGATATGATAAGGAGAGGAGGTTGTCATTTTTTTTATGAATTGATTCTCTGAAACAGTGTTAGACAAACATGGCCACTTTTGGTCTTCTTTATTCCCATTTCTTTCATTATTTTTCCCATCCTGACCATCTACTTTCTGTTGTTGACATAACTTTCCATGAGGCATCATAATGTCATAGTCTCTGCTATGCTAACCCATGGAACCAGTCATCATGTTGTGAGGAAGCACAGGCCATGTGGAGTGGCCATGTGTAGGTGTTCCAGCCGACAGATCCAGCAAAACGAGCGTGAGAATGAATGAGCTTTCAGATTATTTCAGCCTCGTTTTTAAGTCTTTTAGCTGAGATGTCAGACTTTTCGGAGCAGAGACAGCCATCTCTGCTGTGCTCTGTCTGAAGCCCTGACCCACAGAACCATGAGATAATACACAATTTTCATTGTCACAAGCCACTAGGTTTTAGAGCAATTTGTTATGCAGTAATATGTAACCAATATACAAAATCTGTCTGATTCTGAACCCCATGTTCTTAATCACTATGCTGTGATATCAAAAACCAAAAGCAATTCAGAATTGGGCTCCCATGAAGACTTCCCTATTGGGAAAGGTTGTACTGTCTGAAGACTCCAGGGTCTAGTCCACATGATTGGACATTTATCCTGGTAAACAGATGCCACTGCAGTACAAGCTTATAGGGCAGTTGCTCAAAGGTTCAGATGCCATGATTGCAGGCACCTTATACCTAATCATATTGGAAGCCCTGGCAAGGTGCAGACTCTAGACCTTGCCAAGATGAGGACTCTAAACTGTATAGGGGTCACACCTGGACCTTAGCACACTCTTCAACAAGTGATCATGATTTATGGAACATACACAAATACCTCCTCAATGTAGTTGATGACAATGCAGTAGCTCAAGTTTCTGTCTGTAAAAGCACTGTGCAGATATGAAATCTTATTAATTAGCACTTAGGTTCCTCAATAATACTATGTATAGTATATCTGCTTTGTTTTTAATTTTTGATCCCTGATAGTGAAGACACTAGGAAAGAGACCAATTTGAGGTAACAGAATCCAGGCTTTTTGTTCCCCCTGAAGGGAAGAGAAAGCACAAGGTTAGGTGGAGATAATGAACTTCTTTGATGCCATGCTCCTTCTTTAAGATGCACTGACTACACATCCCAGAGAAAAGAGAATGTCTTGATCTGCTGCACAACCAATATTATACTTATTTGATGGAAAGCATAGACTGGCAGTGGGAGATGGCCGTGGCAGAGAACAGTGTGAAGTTATAGCTTTGTGTTATTTCATTTTCCCCCATAAACTGCTCAAAGCCTCTGAGGCATAGACTAACTTGACTTTCTCCTTCTACCTTTCATCCTTCACCCTCCTCACTGTAAGGAAAAGAAAGCTTTGTAAGGGGAAATAAAAAACAACAACAGCTGCTTCCAAATGCTTGGAGAGCAAAACAATTGGTAGTTTTCATATCTCTGAAGGCTAAGCTCCATTATCTCAAATCGGAATCAGAAAATCTGTTCTCGAAGGGCACAAAGTCACCACTCCTCCTGTGACTGACTATAAAGAGAAAAGGCAAAGCTCCTCTTTTAAAAAGAAAAAGAAAAAGTAAAAAAGTAAGCAGGATTCCAAGTTATTAAATTGTGTATACTTTGGAAAGCACCCTTTTAAGGAAAGGTAAATAGAAAATGGGGAAGTGTGACAATAATAAAATTGAGAGATGGAAAACCCTGGGTTCGAGTCTCAGTCCTATGTTTTACTGACCATAAGGCCTTTATATATTTTTATCCTATCTCCTCTCCCAGGTTGCCTGAGCCTGGTGGAGATTCACTCTTTCACTCATGCACACACTCACTGACTCATTCACTCATTTACTTACTTATAAAGTATGCATGAATCAATCATCACACACAGTGTATGCCTTTAATAAGCTCACAAGTCAAAATAGTTCTCTCGTCTCATCACAGGGCTGTTTTGAGAATCCAATGGACTTTAGAGACATGCATGAATTTCAAATTAACATAGCAAAGTAAGGGACTGTTATTAAAGTACTATGACTAGTTGTAAATGTACTTTGCAAGACCCTTTAAGTCCTGGGCATTTCAAAAGGCTGAATCAGAGGTCACATATTCTCCCTTCCCATTCAAAGCCAAAATAGGTCTAGCTAACTGTACACAGCTTTGTATTGGGTCAGGCTTTTCACGTGGTCCTCTCTGACTTTCACATCCTACAACTCCCTTACATGCACCCATGCATAGTGGGTAATAGATGGCTTGCCAAATCTTCCTGGGGCATAACTCTGCTCTGTAACTCCCCTGCTCATAAACATTCAATGTTTCTTGTTTTCCTGTAAAACCAAGCTTATACTCAGTTTGATTCTTAAAACCCTCACCTAGGACATCTACCCAGCCTCATCGCATTTATACACACATAGGTTAGCCAAATGGTCTATTCACCTTTCTTATCTCTTATTTCCTTGTTTTCACTCATGCTGTTTCTCCTAGTGGAATGTCTTGTTTTACCCAAGATCTGCATGCACACATTCTCCTTTCAGAGTCAAGTTCAAATTTTGATGAAGCTTTCACCTGTCCTCATACTGCCTTTGACTGTCCTCTTGGTGAAAGTGATTATCCATTCCTTTGAGCCACCATAGTACTTTGCATATACCTCTCTATTAGCAAACAATAATAGTGATGATGATGATGATGATGATGATGATGATAAAAAGAGAAGCTAACCTATATTGAGATTTACAGTGTGCTAGGCAATATGAATAAATACTTTACATTAATTATATCTTTAATTCTTGCAAACACTGTAAGCCAAGATAATGTTTCCCATTTCACAGAGAAAATTGAATCCCAAATGAGGTTAGGTAATGAACTTGATTCTCCATATAGAAATTATTGATTATGTAGATGGGCTTTGGCATCAGAGACACTTGAGTTTGAATCCAGATTCTACAATTTACCAACTTCATGATCTTTGTCAAATAACTGACTCAATGTAATCCTCAGTTTCCTTATCTATAAAACTATATATAATGATGAATGTAAAACTCAGAGCGAGAGGCTGAGCACAGAGAAGGTACTAGAGAGACAGTAGCTCTCATGACCCCCAACTAAAAAAAGCTGTTTGAGGACTAGGACCTGATGTTAGTGGACTTCTGATCTCTCCCCACATATTTAATAAATGCAACCAAATAAACCAAAGGCATTTGAAGAATCTTTTCCTCTTCCAAGGCTGTCCTAAAGATATGTGTCATGGAGAAACCTGCATAAATATAGGAATCAAACAATAAAAAGTCTCTGTTCTCTGGACTTCAACATACCCTTTTTACCTTGTTGAAGAAGGAGCAACCTGGACAGGTTACTCCTTGCTACTTACTTCTTTCCATATATGCAGGCCTGCATTGTTCTGCTGCTCTGACTTAATTACTTTCATGGGAGCTTCTTCAGAACTCCACTTAGTGGTACATAACTGCCCAGTTGAATGTTGCAGAGCCCCCAAACCAAAGGTCCACAGCTTATGCTCAAAGTGTCTATGGTACTTTCTAAATCTCTAGTTTGGGAGAGTCATTGGAGGTCACTGCAGGGAAGATGAGGAGGGACGTAGGCAAAAGTCTATAGTTCCTGTGAAAGCTTTGAGTATTTATCCTAAGGACTTTGGGAAGCCATTCAAGATTTTAAGCAAGAGAAGGTGAAGTGATTTGCCTATGTTCAGCAAGCTTTGGGTAGCAAAACCAGGAGTGGAAATCTGGTTCCCCTGTTCTAGTTTGGCACATTTTGATAAACCTATTTCTTGGCATGCCTTCTCCCAGACATTAATGAAGAAAAATGAGAGCAACTGGCTAGAAAGCTTTACATACTGTGTATGTGTCCCTGTAGAAAGTAGGGAAAGCTTGAATGATGGGTTCATGGAGGGTCTGAGATTAGTGTATGAGCCAGAACTCAAAAGGTGTGGGAGACCATGGAGGAAGTTTGCATTATGTTGACTGGGAAAATGCAGGAGGGAGAAGTGGAGCTTAGCCAGTAAACTCATTATCAATGGACAGGGTTGCTGAATTCCTGGAATGGACAAGAGGACCGGCAATGTCACCAAGTGAAAGACTAGGCTGTAGTGGGGGCAGTACTGAAGCCCTAATTCAATGCCTATTTTACTAAACCACACTGCCTCTCAGTTTGTTTATACCTTACTTGAGAAGTTAGGCTACCAAGCTTAAGGAACTCAGCACAAATCAAAGGAAGCTGCAACAAGACCAGTGATTCTTAACATTTTGTAACCCCCTGGACCATTTTGGGAGTCTAATAAAAGATATGAACTATCTCCCCCAAGAGATGTATATGTATATGTATATACTAGGGACCTGGTGCACGAAATTTGTGCACTGGGGGGGGGGAGAGTTGCCTCAGCCCAGACTGTCCCATCTCACATATTGGGAGCCCTCAGGGGGTGTCCTATTGATAGCTTATGCCCGCTCCCTGCTCCCCTTGGGGAGCGGGTCTAAGTTGCAGTCTGGCCTCCCTTTGTGGGAGGCTACCAGGCTAATCAGGGGAAGCCACCAGCCCCACCAGCCCCATCACCCCACTGCTGCAGCCACTGCCAGTTACCACAGCCACCAAGGTGTTTTCATCAACACGGACTCCAGTCCCTTCACCATGAAAAAATGACAACTTTCTTTAGGCCTTTTCAAGATGTATCTTTCATAGGATATGACATTTCTTTCTTTTATTTTTATCATCACCTGAGGATATGTTTCCATTGATTTTTAGAGAATGTGGAAGAGAAGGGAAAAAGAGAAACATCAAAGTAAGAGGAACACTTCAATTGGTTGCCTCCTGCATGAGCCCTGACCCGGGCCCCAGCCAAGGAGGAGCCTGCAACCTAGGTACATGCCCTTGGTCAGAACTGAACCCAGACCCTGCAGTCAGCAGGCTGAGGCATTATGCACTGAGCCAAACCAGCTAGGGCAGGATATGACATTTCTTAGCCCTCCAGCAGTGGACCTTCATTTTTTTTCTCCAGGAGTATGGTGGAAAATCCCTAGATACTTTTTTGGATTCTTATTACACAAGTTACTAAGAATATTACCAGTGGCATACAGGGAGCTTAGCCAATGAGTGGTCAGAAAAGGTGTTTCCTCTATAGTTCACTCCCATCACTGGCTCCACCCCTGCCCCTTCAATTCCAGCTCTACCCCTGCCCAGGCCTGTAACCTCTGGCCAAGGCTGCAGGCCTGGGCAGGGGACCCCCATTCCCCTGAAATCACCAACTCTGACCCTGTCCAGGCCTCTGTGATCACCAGCTCTGATTCTGCCCCCTGCCATCGCTAGCTCTGCCCTTGCCCCACTGGCAGCCTGTGGCCAAGGCTGCAGGCCCCTGCTTTGCTGGCTCCACCAGTGACCAGACCCCTGTGATCGCAGGCTCTGCCCCTGCCCCTTCGATCGCTGGCTCTGTGGAGCCCAGGCCCCTGCAATCTACGTCCTTGCCCCTGCCCAGGCCTTATGCCTGGGTAGGTCACCCTCATACCCATCTGATCACCGGCTCTGCCCCTGCCCCTGCCCCCTCTGATCACCGGCTCTGCCCTTGCCCATGCCTGAGGCCTCTGGCAAAGGCCTCTGGCCTGAACAGGGGACCCCCAGCCCCCTCTGATCTCCTGTTCCATCCCTTGGGCCCCCCGCCTCCCCCACCACCTTCCTGGCTAGTAGGCCTGACCACTTCAGTAGCAGGGCTGAGCCCGACTGGGTGCCGACATCTTGTGACTCTGGGGGTGGCCATCTTGTGACTCTGGGGGTGGCCATATTGTGGCTATGGACGCTGCCATATTATGTCCATGGGGGGAAGCCATCTTGTGTCCATAGGGGAGGCCATCTTGTGACCATGGAGGTGGCCATCTTTGTCACGGAGTGATGCCTAATTTGCATATTACTCTTTTATTAGATAGGATGTAGTTGCCATCTTGTGGCCATGGGGGTGGCCATATTTGTCATGGAATGATGCCTAATTTACATATTACTCTTTTATTAGATAGGATGGGGCTATGGGCACTGCCATCTTGTGGCCATGAAGTAGCCATCTTTGTCACGAAGTGATGCCTAATTTGCGTATTACTCTTTTATTAGATAGGATGTACATATGTTTATATGAATTTATGTACATATACACACATATGTATATATATAATTTCTTGATGGGCCCACTCTACAATATTTACCCAAGAGAAATTAAGAAATACATGTAAAAAACCTATAAATGAATATTTATAACAACTTCATTTAGAAATACCCCAAATTGAATATAATCTAAATATTAACCAGCTGGCATGGGTAAACAAATCGTGGTACATCCTTGCAATGAGATATTTGCTTAGCAATAAAAAGGGACAAACTATTACTACACATAGCAACATGAATGAATCTCAGAAGCATCATGCTAAGTGAAAGAAGTCAGATTGCAAAGGCTATGTCCTATATGAGTCCATTTATATGAAAATCATGAGGCAAAATTATGAGAAAAAACATATCAGTGGTTACAAGGCCTGGATTTGAGGGAGGAAATATCCTACAAATGTGCATAAGCAAAATTTTTCACAATTAAAATGTTCTGTATCTTGATTATAGTGGTAGTTACATAAGTATATACATTTGTCAAAATTTATAGAAATGTACACTTAATAGGTATAACTTTTACTGCATGAAAATAATGCTAAACTAAATCTAATTTTAGAGATATTCTGCATAGGTTTATGGAGAGTACATGGACCAGTCTTTAAACCTCAGGTGAAAAAAACCCCTGCTTTAGAGTTAAACAGATTTTGAAGTGGAAAGTGGAAGTGCCCTTTGATAATGATTTTAATGGCTAAGCTCCATTTCTCTCTCCTGTATTTTCCCAAGCTGCATACTGCAAGCTTCCTTTATTGCCTCCCACCCCTACTTATTTCAAAGATAGAAAAATTTAACATCAAGAAAATACAGTGCTATCTCCAATATCACATTCTTCACTAGTAATAGTAATTTTTGCAACCAATATTCAATGCCCACTTACTGTATTCTAAACCCCATGCCAAGTTTAGCACCTAGCCGGGTAGCTCTGTTAATTAAAAAAAAAAAAAAAAAAAAAAAGACTTACTGTCTTAAAGATCTGGGATATCAACTTAGATCTTTGAAACTATTGTTTATTCCCCAAAGACTAGAAGAGATCCAGGGTAGATTAATTCCTGGATCTTGTTAGAGCACTGGCATCAGAGTGAGATGATCTATAAGTGAATCAAGTGATCTACAGAGAATAGTAATCTTCTGAGGCAACAATTGACATAAGAGCCCCTCCTTCATTGCCCACAACTAAATGGGAAATAGTTGAATTCCTAAGAGGACCAACTTCAGCTCCCAACTTGTGCAAAGATCCAAAATATCTCTAGAAGCATGGTCTAGTGCAACAAATCAAAGCCTTCCACAATATAAAGTTATCACACAAAGTTGCATGATAATAGCACAGTTAGGGAGAACACCTTGAGGGCTAGATGGACCTGGGTTCAAGCCCTGGCCCTGTCCTGCTTGTGTCACCATATCCAAGTCACTTAATAGAGGTAAGCCTCAGTTTCCTCATGTAAAATGAGAAAAACAGTGATACCTATGCCATTCAAGGTTGATGTGAGGGTTAAACAGAATAATGCATGTGCCTGATACATGATCATCTCTTAAGTAATGCAGTGTCTGCTGTTCTAAATGCCATCCTCACCAATGACATCATTCCAGTTTCTACATTCACTTTCAGTATCACATGGAAGATTTTTCCTGATCAAAAGGCCAGGTTGTAACTTAGTTGCCAGATAGGGCAATTTCAGCCTGTTTCCCTTTGGATCAAATCATTGACATTCTGCAGGGGAAGAGTTATGAGTTACTGAATGTATATCTGAGTCCCCTTCACAGTCTGTCAGACTTGCTAAAACACTAGCCTGGACAGGCAAATTCAGTTGCACAAAAGCCATTCAGTTAGATCTCTGCACCTAGAGACCAATCAATGGCTTCCTGATTGAGGCTCCTGTGTTGACAGGCTAGTGCCCAGCTGCCTTCTGGGACCTCCCTACCCTTAATTGCAATAGTGAGTCTAAGTGGAAGGACACAAGAAGAGGGAGGACACCTGCTGGGTGGAGGAGATATACAAAAATAAATCACAGTACATGGTCAGTGCAGCAGGAATAGTGGCAAAATATATTCAATATTAAAACATTATAAATTATTAATCATTTATGTAAACCTATTGTGTTATGGGACAAATTGCTAAGATAATGTGTCTCAAATTTTTGTCCATAGTAGGAATACATAGAAAATGTGTTTTTCTCTCCATATTTAGTGTTGTGCCATGAGTAAGGTGACCAGATGCGGGACAGTCCCAATTTTTAACAATTTGTCCTGTGTCCCACGGCATCTTAAAAAAGTTCCGATTTTTTGGAGAGACATATGTACTACTCTTTGTAATATTTTCTGTAATAATAATAATAATAATAATAATAATAATAATAAAAGACACCCTCCCCCCGCCCCCTGTCAATGGTGTCCTGCTTTACTAATGTTAAAATCTGGTCACCTTAGCCATGAGGGACATCCTCCAAAGGTTTATCTGAATCTAGTGGGAGACAGTAGAATGCAAGGCTTTTATGCTAATTTAAGGGGTTGTTATTCAGTATTTTTTAAAAATTTGAAAAACTCTGCTATAATGAAATCTCAAAATTTAAAGATTGGGAGGAAGTTTTTTTTTACCCTATTACTAGCCGTAATAAGCACATTAGGACAAACTGCAGGCTACTCTGCTCTAAGAAAGCAGCCACACCACTGATAACTGGGGGTCCAAGCTTCATGTCCTGACAGCACATGGGTTAATGCATGATCTCTGTCATAATTAAAAAATGAAGAGCCTCCTTCGGAGCTCACTGTACATCTAGCTCAGTCTGAGATTCAGCTGGTCCATAGGCTGCAGTGTTTGGTTCAAAAGAATACAGTTATACTAACAGACAAAGATGGAAGGACATTTACCTACCTACCATATTTCTCTACATCTGGCTCTTCCCCTCCATCAGAAATACTTGGATGAGTTTTCTTAAAAATGCCAATTCCTGGCTTTGACTCTAGACCTACCAACTTAGAATATCTTGGAGACAGGACTGAAACTATAAACTAGAGCCTCAAGGGATTCTGACACACATTGTCCCTTGAAAATACTTTGAGAAACTTGGATGTGGGAGAATAAACCCATGCTGCATTTTCCACTCAGAGAAATGGCCAGCCTGCAAGGAATCTTTCAACCCCAGGAAATGTCCCAGCTTCAACCCTACAGTTTCAGACGTCAAATTAAACTGTTGAGAGAGTTGCCTGTGCACTTTATTCATACAACTAGGCAATTAGACCTGGCTAATTGCTTCATTCTCACCTGAAAGAAGGGCTGCCTCATGACTTAAAATTCAATCACACAAAAATACTTGTCAAGATTTCAAACTACTTACAGTATGCATGCATATAAGCATAATTAATGGATGCAAGACACTGGGGGAGTGGATGTGCCAAGGGGTAGGGGAGGCCAGGGGAAAGTCAGTGGGGAAAAAAGAAGACATATGTACTACTATTTGTAACACTTTAAACAATAAAATAAAATTAAAAGGGAAAAAACAGATGGAGTTACTTTTTTTCAGTGCATAGGCTCTTTTATTTCATAGTTATGTGATATTGAGTATTGGGCAGTAAACTGGAGGGATGGGTAAGGATCTGTTTTTAATCTCCACCTCACCTACCACCACAAAAGACAGGAATTCCTAGGGTGAAATAATGTTCTGTTGGCTGAAGACCTACTCTGTCTCTTTTAGTCAAGAAGGCATAGTGAATGTAAGTAAATGAAGAAAAATATCAATTTTGCTATAGAAATATTCTTGACACCACTATCATTCATGTTTTTAAAAGTAATTTTTTAACTCATACCTAGTCCTTCCCTTTTGATAACAATCTAGCATTGGGTCTGTATAACTATGGGTCTGTTTCTGGTGTTTTGTTTTGTGTGTTTTTTTTCATTTGCTTTATTTTTATTTTTTAACATTCCACATATAAGTGAAATATTATACAGTATTTGTTTTTCTCTGTCTGACTTATTTCACTTAGCATAACACTCTCTAGGTCCATCTATGTTGTCACAAATAGCATAAGTTTGGTTATTAATCCCTTATCAGGTGTATTATTCAAGAATATCTTTTCCCATTCAGTAGGTAGCCCTTCATTTTATTGATGGCTTCCTTTGCTGTACAAAAATATTTTAGTTTGGTATAGTGCCATTTGTTTATGTTTTCTTTTGATGCCCTTGCCTGAGAAGCCATATCCAGAGATATTGCTAAAATTGGTGGCAAAGAGTTTACTGCCTTTGTTTTCTTCTAGAAGTTTTATAGTTTCAAATTTTAACTTAAGTCTTCAATCCATTTTGAATTTATTTCTATATATAGTCTAAGAAAGTGGTCAATGGGCAAAAAAGAGACATATATACTACTGTTTGTAATACTTTAAACAAAATAAAATTAAAAAAAAACAAAAAAGAAAGTGGTCAACTTTTATTTTTTAAAATAAATTCTTTTAAAAAGATTCTAAGCTTAGATACTTGACTATTATAACTAAAGCATTATTTTGGCAACCCTTTAAACCTACGAGTAATACCAGACTAGAGGATCTGTAAGATTTTGCTTTGAAAATGTGGTATTGGTACCAGGAGCCTTAGTTTGTAAGAATGCTAGATCTCAAGCTCTAGGCAGACCTACTGAATTAGAATATGCATTTATAATAAGATCCCCAGGCGATTCATATGAACAGTAAAGTTTGAGAACAAGTCCTCTGTGTTATTGATTCTCAAATGTGTCTGTATATTGAAATCATCTTGGGAATTAAGAAAAAGTACTGATGGCTAGGTCCTACCCCAGAGATCCTTACTTAACTGGTATTGGGCATAGCCCGGGTATAGAGATTTGTAGATGCTACTAGGTGATTCTATATGTAGTAATGTTTGAAAATCCCTGCTCTAAGGGACTTTGCCAGCTCTCAGACTCTGTGTCTGTGAACCTGTCAAGAAGAGCAAAAATAAGCCGCTAATCAAATAGGAACAAAGTTGGTGATATAAATGAGTGACACATGCCAGTGTGGATAGTAGCAAACTGGAGAGCATGGACCCTGTGTGCATCCTGAGCAAGGAGGTGCCAGCATTCAGTCCTTCAGTGTTACCTTTACCAACGGGTGTCCATTGGAGCCAGCCTTCTGACACTTTTGGTTTAGAAGTTGGAAATCCAAATTGTTATGTAAATCCTTTTTATATAAATCTGTTTCACAAACTCAATATTCTTTTCTTTTTGAAAAGATTATGCTACACAGGGTGAATAGGATATATGGAACACCAGTTTGGGACCTCTGACAGAGAGAACACAGATGCATGTATAGAAAAAGTACAATCCCCACCCCCACAAAACACAGGCAGACAGTGCCAAAGGGTGATTCTTTCTGAAAAGAGCATGTGACTGCTTCAGCGAGGGTGAGGTGGGTTCTCTTTACCCTGCTGCCTGAAGGAATTAGGACCACTGCTGCTCTTTCTGTTTCAAAGAAGAAACAAAAATTTAAAATGGATCATGATCACAGAAAGGCAGTACTTTTGGAAGACTGGAGCCAGGCCCTGGAAAACAGTTCCTCAATGAAGTTGAAAGAACAGAGTGTGCAAAGGATACTATGAAGCATGAAAGTGTAGAGGCCAAGAAGGGGGGTGGGGTGCAGGAAGTGGCCAGGCTGTGAAAGCATGGTGACTGACTGTCATCTTCATGAGACAAGAGCATACTGTACTGTAGCAATGGGTATATGAATAATGCGAACTCTACTCCTGGGAGAAGGAACATTCTGAAGATGATTTACAGTTCTGTTGGCTGAAACAGTTCATTTCAGATGTTTCAGGAGACATCCAGCTCTATTTACATAGATATCAGTTATCTTAGACTAATTGAAATCCCATTCAACCTAAAAACTTAAAAGACTACTGGGAAACATGGTCACAGGAGCAGACAGAGAGAGAGAATAGCCATTCGTATCAAAGGGTATGAGAAAAGAAAAGAAAAAGTCATTTAGAAATTATAGACCTGCCTACTAAGGGGAAGAAAAAAGAACTGGAAAAAGACTTGATCTTATTCCAATGAATAATGTCCTTCTAACTCATTCTAATAAATTTGTTATGTCTCTCTAGAGAGACTAGAAGCTATATGAGAACAATCAAATCAGCACATTTATTAACTACATATGATTGAGCAGGGCTTAATATAATGTAGGGAAGCTAGAGCAAATATTATGGCTTCTACTTGTGCATATTCCCTCTAGAATCCATCACAGAGCAAGAAACAGAATAAAATGCAATAAACACTTATATTACTCTTGAGCCAATTGTGAATAATAACTTAGAAAGATTACCATACCCTGAAGCAGTGGTTTTCAAAGGGTATCCTCAGACCAGCCATGTCAACATACTTGGGACTTGTTAGGAATATAAATTCTTGAATCAGAACCTATGGGGTTAGGTCCAATCATCTATGCTTTCATAACCTTTGGAGATAATCATGAGGAAGATCATATATTACCTCAAATAATTTTCACAACAGTCTATGAAGGTGGACAGGTAGAATTTACAATTCTTATTTTAGAGCTGAGGAGCAGGTGATATATGTCAAAGTTAGACTGCTCATAACAAAACAAAGACACTAAGCTTTTACTACTTTAATCTGGAGGTCAATATTTAATATTTCTACTAGGAGTTGATTTGGGTTCAGTTGTAAATATATAGGCTTATTTTTTTCTAGCTTAACAATTATATAAGCCCATTGGAAGGAATTCAAAGAATACTAGTAACAATTCATCCATCCAGTGGTACTTTCCTGAGTGCTTCTACATCTACCCTGCATTAAAAAAAATTCTTTTTAAAAATTTAAAGCCCATCCCAATGGCTACCTGCACTGGGAACCTGCCCCTACCCACCCCTGTTCAGGATGCATCAGCTCTGCTTCAATTATAGAGCTTTCCACTTGACCTACCAATACAACTATGTTTATAAGCCTGTTCTCCACAGTGGGCTGTTAACGCTTTTGGGGAAATGAACATATCTTACCACCTCTATATCCCCCTACACTTGCATATAATAATAACTTGGAATTGGAAAGGAGAAAAGAAAATAAAACATGCCAACTGCTATAATTGCTGAGGATCAACTGTGTCATGAGTCCTAGGGAGTAAACTTTCTATATACTTCATTTTGTTTTAATACTCAGAACAATCTTCTAAGGTACATATTTTTATCTTTATTTTAAAGACTAGAAAATTGAGACTCGGAAATAGTTAAGAAAATGATCCAATTTTATACAACTGCTAAGTGGTAGAACTGAAGTTGTTGATGAGTATACTCTAATCCTCCCCGCCCCGCCACACACACACACACACACACACACACACACACACACACTTCTCATTTCATGGCAATAGAACCAAAGCCTAAACAGAGAACAGAATTTTATTAATCACACACAGAAAGACTGAAGTTGAATTTAGAATGTAAACCTCAGGTCACGTAACCAGCTACCCTGTCTTCTGCTCTGAGCATCTTGGTAGTAGAAGGCAAAAAATGTTTCTGGAATTCTGGATCGCTAAGAGATTCACCTTCATTCTGTAAATGGGTGGCCTGTAAATTTGAAGAAGGAGCTGGACTCATTTTATTTTCCAAAGATTTCAGAGTCTGTCATCTGGCCAGCTTTGCCCATTTTTTGGATGCTGCTGCCCTGAGGTCTTTAGACCTCTTCCTTTCAGATTTCAGACCTCCAAGAAGCCCATTTCTAACTCTGCTCTTTTTCAAGTCTATGGAACTTTTCTTTGAGGCTCCAATCTGTTTCTGTGGCTATTTCTGGGAAGACATTAGTTTTTTTCAGAGTTTGAATTGATGACTTCCTTTCCTTTTCCTGATGAAAATTCAGTAGTGATTGCTAACCTCAGGGACCTCACTTCTGCTCTTGCAGGTGCAGGGCAGTCTCAAGGACTCACAAGTAATAATGTCCCACTATTGCATGGAGCTCAGTTTCAAACTTGAAAATAAACTCAGTGAGTCTGATCACATACATCAAAGTGCTGGTCACAACTGTCACTGAGCAGTGATGGGAACAGGGGTCGTAAATGTGCACAGCCTAAGTAATCCAACTGGCTGAGGAACAGCAAAATTTTTTTCTGGTTAATTGAATGCTAACTCTAACTTCTTCAGAGCTGTTTTTTACCTAAACATCCCACTTTTGAGCTTTGGTAGGTTATAGGCTGTTAACTCAAGTATGTTTTAAAAACATAGAGACATCTTAAACATCTGACAATAAGATTCTGTTGAACGCATTGTGATGTATTACATCAAGGTGTTCTACATAGCCATTTAAGTACAAGGGCAGGTATCAACTTATTGGAGTAAAAGATGCTCATAACATAGTAAGTGAATATTAAAGAGTATAATACTTTGCATACTATGATCTCAGTCTTATGAAATCATAAAAACCCAATATTGAAAAAGTAGGTTTACAGTTGTTCATATGGAAAATAATGAGTAATAAATAATAAAAGAATAAACTCTGTATTCCGTGTACTCATAACTGTAAGCCTACTGAACCTTGTATGTATAAAAAGTCTAAAAGGGTATGTACCCCCATATTAACAGGGTTATCTCAGTTATGCAATGATAGTACTTTGATCCCCAATTTTCTTACTATATTTTATAGTTTCCCACAATAAACATCTATCACTCATATAATTTTTTAAAAAAATACGGTTTTATCACCATTACAACACAAGCCTATACATATAATCAAGCAACAACCAGCCAAACCATCAGTCCTGAAGTTAGTGTGTTGTATAAAAAGTTGCCTGATAAAGAGATTTCTGTGTCAGGAGAAAACTGCCTGGGATTTTAGTCTCAATCTGCTCCTAGCTACTGCTGTGACTTCAATCACAGAGACTTTAGATCTCTGGGTCTCATTTTACTTCCAAGTAAAATGTGGATAATTCAATTCACCTTATAGCCTGCTATGAAGATTAAAGAATAGGTCTCATTTTAAGAATTGAAAACTAAGAAGACTTTTAAAAAATACACACTGCTGAGCCCCACCTAAGGCCATTCCTGCTTAATTCAGGGCTCGCTCTCTCTCCTGGACACATGGGCTGATGTGGTGTGATACAGAATTGACTTCCTTAATTGAAAATCATTACACTCTTAGTGCAGGGGTCCTGCAATAGTTATCAACCAGGCTCAAACTGCTCAAGCAGGAGTAAAAATTTAAGAACATACTATGTATTTTGGCAAAAGTTAAAAAACAAAACTAAACCAAGCAATCCAAAAGGTTTTGTTTATCAAAGGACAATGTCACAGTAAATGGAGGCATGAGGAACACATAAAACTCAAGAAGTTTATCTTTTAAAGGGGCTTGAGTGAATTGCATCCTCTATTTCTCCATTCATTCTTTGAATGGTGCTGTGATAACATCTTGTTAGTTTTAAACCTAAATTCTGAGCTCTGCCACTTGGAGCAACGTAAGAGTCCCAGCAGATTTTCATCAATGGCTCTAAAGTGTAACAAGTAACTTATCATTAGTACTGTAGTCACAAAACTATCACCTAAGGTATCATTTATAAATTAGAGTATATGTTCTTAGCTTATCCCTCTCTGATTTACTTTCCAATCTGTATCTATACACAAGAGAGAAAAGGATTGAGCTACAGCTTCCACAAAAAGAATAAGGAGCAGGGACATCTGTCGTGAGAGCTGTGAGGGCGAAAAGGTGGTTGATTACTGTCACTACATAGCACTTTGTATCATCAGAATCAGCTATGATGGCTCATTATTAGCTAATATTCATTAAGTGCCTACTGTGCCCAGAGTAATAGACTGTGTGGTGAAAAGTGGGAGGTATGAGGCATGATCATAAACTCATGGAGCCTTGAGCAGAGTATTCATGCACTGATTCAGTGATTCAGATATTTTTCTGACAACTAAATGCTTGGGATAACACAGTGAAAACAGACAAGGACAATGACTTTGTGGAGATTACATTCTGGTCTCTACCTCTGTTGACAGATTTTGATTATTTACTTCCTTACTCTTCAACCACAATAAAAACTTGGTTTAAGGGATCCTTGTAGGTCACTGGTCCAAGCACTGAGTCATCACTTACTTGAATGTACCCACTAATGAAGAAATAACACAACTGTGAAGTAGGACAATATAATGACTAGGAGCGTTGGCTGTGGGGTCAGATCTGAGTTCAGAGCCCTTACATTTCCCTTGGTGAGTTATCAAGCCTGACTTTCAGTTTCTTCATTTGTAAAATGTTTCTTATACCTGCTTCCCACAACCGTGGGGCAGATTTATTGAGGTGATACGTGTGAAGCTTTGGCACAGTGCCTCAGTGCATAGCTGCTGCTGTACCAGTCACAGTCACAGTATCTTACGCATAAATTATCATTATAAATAATTATTGAATTCTTCCACATAGGAGAACCTATGAGAAGGGCCCCGACTGCTTCTGATAAGTATGTTAAAGCCCTTCCTAAAATATTTTATGAAATATAAAGCACCAAATGCATAATCTAGCTGTAATAGAGCCCACTTGAATTTTCTCTCTATGTTCCCAATGTTTCCTCTAGAATCATCTTTCCTTTAGACTGGAGAGTCTATTTCAGCTCTTCCTCGTTGGAGGAAGTCAAAACTGCCCCCACCGTGGTGAATCTCTCTTAACACATGTCAATCATATAAGCATCTGACATTCTCCTACAAATTCACCCTCACACACCAATGGCCAGAAGTTTTTGTCATGTTGAAATGCATTTTCAGTGACACATGTCTCAGTAAGTGATTTTATTCCATCTCCACTCTCTTTTCCAATAGGAAGGAGTTATCCATAAAATTGGACAGAGTTCAGGATACTAATGAGGACACATTTGCTGGTAGGTGGGATCGTCATGCATTTACACAGGGGCTAGCAGACTTATGATGTGCAGGCCAAACCTGGCTGCCTGTCTTTGTAAATAATGTTTGCTTGGAATACAGCTGTGCTCATATAGTTATGTATTATCTATGACTGCTTCAGTTTCTGAGTACAGAATTCAGTAGTTGCAACAGACACGATATGGCCCTCAGAGCCTATTTACCATTTTACCTGTTATAGAAAAACTTTGCTGACCTTTATGTACTAAGCTTAGCATGTAGTTAGTTCCATGCTGCTGTAGTGATGAACTGACCTAGGACTTGAACAAGTAGGATGAGCCTGATGTTTTCTCTTAGGTATGCTCTCCTTTGCAAATTTCCTCTGGAATGGATAGATGGCAATGGTCTGCAGAAGAATTCAAGCATTCTTAACTCCTAGATTATGACACAATCTTAAAGTCATCCAAACTTCACCCCAAACCTGAAAACACCCAGCCTATAATTTGTCTTATTTAACACAACCATCATTACACATACCCTTTGCCTACTGTAAATCTTCCTTTTAATTTTCTCTGCACTCTCTGGAGAAACCCAGTTAAACTGAACTATCATAACTAATATCCTTCCTCAATTTGCAACTTTAAAGGTTGTTCAACATGTGTGAGGATGCCTGGACCTTTATCCATCTCCCAGGTGAATGCCCTTCCATGAGACTTCTATCCTGACTATATCTTTTGCTTTTCCCAACAGGGTATGCTGAGAAGGAGTGGGGGAGATCCAGGTCTCCTTAATGACCATGAAATCCTCCTTAAACATTAGGGAATCAAGGATTTGGGGCTTACAGCTACATTATAGATCATTACAGAAGAGGAAGCTAAAGGTCAGAAATATCAAAAGGCTTCTCCCATTCCCAGAATCAGAGCCTAGTTGACTTTAACACTAGCCTTCAGGCTTCCAGCCTAGTGCTCTATTCTACATACTGTCCTTTTCCTCTTTGGATTTTTTAGCGAAGTCACATTTAATGTTATTATCTCCTCTGCCTTTATTATCATACTAGCCACATTGCCATCAACATCCTTCCTAGAACCTTTGGCTTTCCTTTGGCCTTGGAACCTTCCAGAGATCCTGCCTTAGGTTTATCTAAATTAAATCTCTTCCCTTGACTGTTTACCTATTCCTCTAAGCGCTATAGCCAGTTGATAATTTCTTTCATCATCTTCTCCTGTGTTTGCAAACCCACATAATATGGAATTGTCCGGGAATCTGAATAATGCACAGCTAGCTTTATCTTAGATCATTATAAATGCTAAAAAACAGTACTGATCTCATTATAGACCCCTGTGGAGTGAGGCTCAACTAATCCTTTTCCATTTCATGTGGTAAGAACCCCTGACTTTGCCTTTTTCTTTCCCAACTGGAAGGAGTGAGAAGGCCATGAGCACAGAATACCTTGCAAGTGTCATCTTGCCCAGGGATGGATGAGTGGATGAGTGGTGAGTAGAAGCTACTTTCCACCAGCCCACTGCCTACTGCCAGAGGAAAGGTGCTTCTGGATAACAGTCTCTCTCCTACAGGACATCATGAGTTGACTGAGGCTTTAGAAACAGTGCTAGGGGCAGATAGCAGGGAAAACACTGAGTTCGGCTTTCCATTCTTCCATTGGCAGCAGACCTTGGGGTCTTGCATTAACTCATTCCCAGCATTTGACATCACAGTGACCTAATTATTTCTGAATATTCCTAATTTTACTTTTAAGCTGATTTGTGGGATATAGAACACTCTTCCCAGACTCTGCACTCCCTAGCTCACCTCCTTAAGGCTTTGCTCAAATGTTACCTTATCAGAGGCCTGCCTTGACCACCCTGTTTAAAAGAATGACAGCCCCACTCACACCCTCTCTAGCCCCCTTCATGCTTTGTTTTCTCCCATAACATTATTCATTAGGCTAAGAGCTCCAGAGGGCAGGTACTCTGATTAATTAATTTTTATTGAGGTTATAAAATTGTGTAAGTTTAAGAGGTACAATGTGTTGATTTGATTTATATACATATTGTAATATGATTACCACTGTAGTGTCAGTTAACCTCTACTAGGTTACATAATTATCATTTCTTTTTTGTGGTAGGAATAATTATGAATCTAGTATCTTAGCAACTTTGGAGCTTATAATACAGTGTTGTTGTCAGGGCAGGCACTTTAGGCTGCTTTACTTGCTGTATTCCCAGTGCCTAGAGACAAGTATATGATGAATGAATGAATGAATGAATGAATGAATGAATGATTATGGAGCTGTTGCTGCTGATTTGGTCTTGACTTCCTTTATCTAATATGACTTTCATAAAAGTAAGGATTATTCTTTCCATTTTCATAAAATGAACCTTCAGATCAGGAAAAAGATCAATATCTCTCCTTCTTCTCTCCCTTTTTTCCTTTTTCCCTTCATTCAAATAACCAACAGTTTTGTGCTTTACATGTATGTGGTAATGTCATACGACCTATGCCAAATTCTAACTTTGTCTTAATTCTTAAATATAAGATCATAGGCAAATTACTTCTAAATCCTCAGTTCATTCATGTGAAAGATGAGAGGTATATGGAAGATGTCAAGAGGATGAAATTAGATATATGCATGTACTTAGTCCAGTGCCTGGAATACAGTAAGCTCTCAATAAGTGCTAGCTGCTAATTTTATTATGCTTATGTGTTATAATCACTACCACCACCGTCACATTATCACCACCAGCACAAGCACCACCACCACATCATCACCATTACAATACTATATTGCCACCATTATAATATCATTACTGTCACCATCACCACATTGCTACCATCACCACCACCATGTCATTCATCACCAGCATCAACACCACTATTTCCACTACCACACCATCACATCATCATCACCACTACCCCACCACCATCGCTACCATGATATCACCATGACTACCACCTTCGCCTCTGCCAGTGTGTGCCAGGCACTGTGTAAGACGTTGTGGCTGTAGAATAAAGATGAAAATAAAAGGCAATGGATTTATTAGTTATGACCAATGGATTTATTAGCTATGAGCTATATATATTTCTAATTCTTACAGCAACCCCATGAAATGAGTATTATTTCACATAGAAGACAGCAGAACTATGAATTGCAATCATGTCTGCTTGATTATAATATCCTTAATCTTATAATCTAGCAAGACTAGT
This sequence comes from Murina feae, assembly GCA_004026665.1. NCBI lineage: Eukaryota > Metazoa > Chordata > Mammalia > Chiroptera > Vespertilionidae > Murina > Murina feae. The sequence goes on from PVJC01001894.1 coordinate 63,112, forward strand.
CCAGACTCACATGATTTAGTGAGAGAGGGAGATATTTATATAACTATTATGTTATAGTGTGATGACTGAAAAAATAGGTGCTATGTAAGCACACAGGAGGGCCCCCTGACTAGACTAGGGGAAGGGGTGGTTAAGGAAGGCTTTGTAGAGAAAGTGTTATGAGGCAAATCTTGGAAAATGAAATGGAAGTAGCTGAGGCCTCATGACTAGCAAATGGCAAAGACTGAGCTCTATGATCGCTAATTCACTCCACTGCATGTTCTCTGTAAACCCCTATCCGCAACATTTGAGACATTTGGTCTAAAGAAATTTTCTACCTGAATTTATCAAACTCATTTTACTGATGTGCAAACTGAGGCTCAGGAAGGTGAAATGATCATACAGCGATTTAATTTTACAGGCAGTAGTAGAACCCAGGAGTGGAGGAGGGTGGCATCCCCCGAAGTGGGGATCACATGAAAGAACCGACTCACAATGACAAAGTATGCCCATTTAAAATATTTTTTAAACCTTCTATTAAGTAAAAAAGAAAATCTTTTTGTGTGTGCTATCTTGAAGACTTCTATAGCAATGATTAATCTTCACACTACACCACTTCCTTTTCATTTCAAACAAAAAGAGAGTAAGAGTCAGGCTCAGAACTCTCTGTAGGCACTGGTTACAATGTGATATGGCTTTATCTGTTCATTTTTATAACTTCCATCTATTACAGATAGGTGATACTGGCTTTTTTAATTTGCGGTGGTTATGTTTCATTTTTAAATAAAATAATTTGATTAAAATGTAATTTTATTGAAAGAAGAAAGTAAACGCACAGATAAAATAATGACATGAAGGCAGAAGGGCTGAAGCTTAGGAAACAATGATTCAAGCAAATCTCATGAGAAGATAACTAACTGGTCAGAAACTAGAGGCCATTAAGGGGTACAGACAGTATTCATCCTGGGGTGATCATGTGGCAAGTTCAGACCAGAAGGGGGTGGAGGGAGGTATGAGGACTGAACTATTAGTTGTTGGGAAAGCAGACACAGGAAACGAAAACACATTCCTTTGACAACCTTCTCTACTCAGCTCATGGTCTTTGCTTTATATTGCCTCCTCTATATCTGTTGTCATAATCACAATTTATCACCTTCAAATGTCATGGGATATTCACTTTAAATTAGTGAACTTTATAGGATGTAAATTATATATCAACTGGTGCACACCAAGCGTGTGTCCCTCAGCCCAGACTGCACCCTCTGTAATCTGGGACCCCTCTCAC